>CAHIKZ030001657.1:1735000-2042500 GCA_903632075.3 Acanthosepion pharaonis | reverse complement strand
AGAAAGAGCTTCTCCAGACTAATTATTGTTTTATTAATAGAATCAATCTTATATATGAAGTGGGAGAGAATGGAAACAAAATATACCTATATGAAATACAAATAGACATATATATGAATATGAATATCTCTCTCTCTCTCTCTCTCTCTCTCTCTCTCTCTCTCTCTATATATATATATATATATATATATATATATATATATATATATATATATATATATATATATATATATATATATATATATATGTATGTGTGTGTATATGTATGTATGTGTATTTTACTGATACATTTATAAATACGGACTTTAATGATTTTTTTGTATTTCAGTAACTGTTTATTAGAGTATATTTTCTTACATTTTATAAGTATTTCATCTCATATATGTGAAAATTGTAATTATTAACATAGTGAACCCAAAAATCTTCCTGAAACTCTTTTGATTTCATATTTTTAAGGAATCAATATATTGAAACTTTATTTTGTAGAATTTTATAATTAAAATTTCAAATCTTAATAAATTTTAAGTGGGAAAAATAAGTATTCAATACACACAACAACAAAAAATATTTTAGTGAATTATTTACATAACATATATTAAATTACACGACATCTAGGACTTTTTACCTACACATGTAATATTTATCTCAAAATTACACCATATAGTGGATTTGACTTTACACTAGTAAATAATGGCTGACTAGTCACATTTGCTGGGGTGGCTAGACAATCCCTGTCATAGATATCTGCTCAGGCACATTTGTGTTTATTCAACATCCACAGAAGCCACCTGTAGTCTATACTGCAATTATACTGAGCAGTCTTTAGTTACAATTTCTGGGAGAGAGTGCATAGTTTGGCATGACTAACAGTTTGAACAATACCAATACACTCAAATTATCAGTGCCAATGTCTTGTATAACCATCTAAAGCTTCTGAACAGCTCCACCATCCAATTTCACTCACAACACTTGGGCTTGGGTCAACCCATGGTTTTGTTTGCAGGCAGTTTTCAAATGTTGAGATCACCTCACCAGGCTGATAGCATCAAGAAGCTGTGGGAAAATTAAATAAAACCAATAAATAAAATAATAAAGAATAAAAAAAAATAAAAAATTTATTTTCCCATGATGCCTGTTAAAAAGAAACTGGAAAAGGTTTCTTGTCACCTGTGAAATTTTATGACCTCACTTTGGGAAAGGACAGAATGTTTCCCTTTCCACTTTCCAATGATATCGTTCAGACATGTTTCAGCAGTCCTACTCATGAAGCAGAGATTTGGTCTTCCTAACTAAGTGTGAAGCTGACTTAATCTCAACCCCCTTTACCCATTTGTATCCTTATTTCCTATAAATTATTTCAGAACCAAAAAGAAGACTGGAAACATTCAAACAGGAGACATTTAAGGAATAAATGTCCATAGCAGAAAGTCAAGTTTTTTTTGTATACTTCTACATTTTCTTTCTTTCAATATTGAACCCATACGTATGCCTAAAAGATATGCACAAAACCCACAACCTTGTAAACTTCAACAAATTCACTTTCTTGACAAATCAACTTTGTTGATATTTGAACCCAGATCTCCTGGTCAGACAGTGAACATTCTAACTATTCTACCATTTGACCATACACTAGTAAATATGAGCAAAACTATATACATACATAATAATTATGTACCTCAAAATGACAAAACATTGGTTTAATCTTTACAAAAGTTAATACATATGTACATAAATGCCAACAACTACATTTATATAAAATTTTGAAAGATCTATTTGGAAAAGATGGAGTAAAAATTATTCAATACACAAAATCAGAGATTAAAACTTGGTGTAAAAGCTTTTGTACCCATCATCAGTCTTCAATCACTTTTTATAAATAACTGTAAGCTTCGCATTTCAGCTGGTATTTTGGACATGTTTTCATGCCAGAGCTTCTCCAGTATGTTGAATTTCTGAGGCTTACAATCATGGACACAAATTTTGAATCTGGTTTTGCATAGAGGACTATCTAGGCCACTACAAGAAATTGATTTTTTTTTATTTTCAAACCAGAGCTTCTACTGGAAATACATTTAGGATCACTGACCAGTGAAAAACATCTAATTGTACACTACAGTTCAAAAGTCTGATGTCACCCCCAGAATTAGCATGAGATGAACTTGACAGAAAAGTGAAAAAAAAACCCAAAAAGAACTCTTATAGTTGTAGGGTCAGTCTACCTGGATTAAAAGTGAAAAATTAAAATCTAAATGTCATGCCCACAAATGCAGCATAATGAGAACATATGACTTTTTTACATAGGCAAAAAGGAAAACCAGATTGAAATAATCATATATTTATGTACACATTGACGTTTATTTTATATGGTAAACATCGTGTTTGTTCTGGTTGTAAAAAACAAAGTTCAAATGTTCAACAAAATTTTCCCTTTATTAAGGGTAATTCATAAAGTCATATGACTTGGTCAATATAAAGTTTGTATATATGTGTGTGTCTAAATCACATTTTAATGGTGTATATGTGTGGCTGTTGACTGAATGTGTGTATGTGTATGTGTCGGTAAAGCACATTAGTATAAAAGTTGTGGTGTGAGTGCTAATACATGAAATCTGATTACGGTAGTTCCAAAAGGAAATGGACATACAAACAAGAGATCAGACCTCCTCTTTTTCACATCTATAAATATTTCTTTGAATTGTGTGAATATTCCTTTGAATGGTATGTAGTTGTTACTGACTGATATGTTGTCATGGTAACTGTACTGTCCAATCAAATTCCAGAAATCCCTTATTTCATTTTGAATCCTATTTTTTTACTGACTTGTACAAAAGTCTTTTTTTTTTTTTAGTGATTCTGATTTTATTTATGTGTGGGTGTTCCTTACTTATTTATGTTTCACCTATTGGTTGTAAAATATAGGATTTTATATCCCGTAGAGTCACTGAAAAAAATGGAATCAATTATCAAATTTATATTTTAAGAAACATTTGCAACAATGCCAAAAATTTGTTCTACATTAATCAAATCTAAAGAAGGATATTTTGACATGAGCAAAATTTAATCATAAAATGCTTTTTCTTTTTGTCATAATAAAATTTATAATAAAAATCATGTCTCACTTTTTTTAACCATGTATAATAATTTTCTTTTATTTAAACTACAAAACAACTACTTTTTGAGCCAATTAAAAAGAATTACCAGGGGTTGCCTCAAACTGTTGAACTGTAGCATACTTCATTTTCAAAGCCTTCATCAATGTAAGAAGCTTCTTGTTCAATATATCTTAGTGCACACTATGCAGAAAAACAATGTTGATAATTGAAAACTTGCTCTATCTAACAGTGTTATATTGCTCCCTGTGTCAGTTTGTAGTTTCCATAGAAACAAATAGACAGCATTACTTTCAGATTATCTGTCATATGAGTCAAAGAACATTCCATCTCTTGTTTGTTATATGAGGTTGTCCATAAACAGGATTTGTTTTCGGTTTAGATGAGAATCACTGCAAATATAATCCCTAAATAATGGTGGTGACTATATTGATAAATAGTGTTTTTGTTCCTGAAAAGATTTCTTTATCAACAGTGTTATTATACTCTGTGTATCTGTTGTAGTTTCCATGGAAATAAATAGGTCATTTACTTTGGAAGTGTTTTTCATATGATGCAGTATCTATGATTATCACCTCATTTGTTTCTTAAATGGGGTCATCTGTAACCAGGAAGTTATTTTGATTTTGACAAAGATCATGCCAAAAGTAATGCTTAACTAATGGTGGTGACTATATGGATAAGCAGAGGTTTTGCAGCTGAAAAAAACTTTTTCTTTCCACTGTTCCAGTGTGTTCTCTGTTCTAGTTTCTTCAGAAATAAATTGGATGCATTACTTCCAAACCATCTTTTTTAATCAGTTATGAAACAACATTTGTACTGAAAAGAAGCAAAGATTTCTGCTAATACAAGGCGCGATGGGTAAATTGTCGCCATTTTATTTTTTTATTTTTTATTTTGTGTATATGACTTGTTTGTTTTTGATTTTGTCAACTGCACAATGTAGTAGGGTCAGTTGGGCACCATCTCTGAGAAAAAGAACACCATGACACAAAACACTCCATAAAAAATTTGGAAACGGCATGCTGTATTGCTTGGCATTCATGCTGGAAGCTTTAATACAAACATTTCAGAGTGTTTGGTTGTCAATCTGAGAACAGAGCAGGGGATTCAGAAACAGTAGGATGAATCTAATGGTGATTACAAAAGTGTTTGGAGTGATCACTAGTGATGGCTACGTTATGCCTCCATTCATCTTCCCACGGGTTCTCAGGCTCAACATGGATGCCTACATCAAGTTCTTTGAGGAAGTAATGCTGCTGAGGATGGCTGCTGGAAGACACTATGTCTGGCAACAGGACTCTGAACCATGCCACACAAGCAGGAAAACACAGTCATGGCTGTCAGACAATTTCTGCGGCCACACCACCCCCTTACATCTGGCCACCTAATTCCCCAGACTACAACACCCTTGATTATTATGTTTGGAGGGCACAGTTGAGTGAGAGACCAACAAAACATCTTACAACATTAAAGATGAACTGAAGGCAAGGATTATTGCAGCATTCATCAACTTAAACAAGGAGACTGTCCAGAAGAGTTGCAGGAGATTCCAATGTCATCTGGTGACTGAGGTTGAAACCAATGGCGATTTTATTGATTAAATGTACTCTTTAGTATTTCAAGATATTTTTGTGTAATTTTGTTAAATACATCTGTTAAAATGAGATGTCATTATTATTTTAATTTTTGGTAATTTAGATGACAATTTATCCATCATAACCTGTATATATGTAGCAAAAAACTGAATTATATACAAAGAAATAGAAGTATCTTTTTGGTCTACTATGCATAAAAATTTCATATTTTTATATATGTAGCAGAAAATTATGAATTGTATGTAAGGATGCAGATATATGTTTATTTTCTCAGATATCCATACCAATTTCATATTTGTTCCTATACATGACAAAAAATTATAAATTTCATGTAAAGATGCAGAAATTTGCTTATCTACTTAGCTATCTGTTCTGTTTTCATATTTTTATATATGAAACTAACTAAAAATTGTATATATGGGTGTAGAAATATGTTTATCTACTTGGCTATCAATACCAATTTTATATTTAATAATATATAAATGTTTAAAAAATTATGAATTGCATTTAAGGATGCAGAAATATATTTATCTACTTTGTTATCCATACTGATTTTATATTTTTTTTTATATATGAAACAAAAAAACTATAGACTGTCTACATAGTCTGCACTATGATATATTTTTCAATATTCAACAAAAATCTATGAATTACATATAATGATGCAGAAATATGTTTATATACTTGCATATGTACACGGATTTCATATTTTTATATGTGTAACAAAAATGTATGAATTGCATGTAACGATGAAGAAATATGTTTATTTACTCAAATATACATAGCAATTTCATTTTTTTGAATTTGTAGGTCTGATGATTTGGATCGTATTTACGATTCCAATGGAATAAATTATGACCATGGAATATTAGTGTTTTAAGCCTTTTTTATATATATATATATATATATATATATATATATATATATATATATATATATATATATCAAAAAACTATAAATTTTATATATAAGAATGCAGGAATATGCTTATCTACTTAGCTATCAATAAAGATTTTATATTTTTCATATATGTTGCAAAACATTATGAATTGCATGTAGGGATGCAGAAATATGTATATCTACTTGACAATCTATACCAACTTCATATTTTTTATATATGAAACAAAAAGTCTCTAAATTGTATGTAACGATGCAGAAATATATATATCTACTTGACTATCCATATTGCTTTCATATGTTTTATATATGCATCAAAAAATCTATAACTTGTTTGTAAAGATGCAGAAATATGTTTATGTACTTGGCTATCCATACTAATTTCATATTTTTATATCTGAAACAAAAACTATAATTTGTATATAAATAAGAATGCAGAAATAATTTTTTCTAATTGGCTAACCATATCAATTTCATATTTTTATATATGAAACAAAAATCTATAAATTGTATGTAAGGATGTAGAAATATATTTATCAACTTAGCTATTAATGCTGATTTTATATTTTTTCCTATATGTATCAAAAAACTATGAATTGTATACAAGTATGCAGAAATATGTTTATCTACTTGGCTATCCATTCTGATTTCATAATGCTTTTAAAAAATGAGTAATGTCTTTCAGGTTTGATATAATGGAAGATAAAAAAATTTAGTAATAATCAATCTTTCATTTTCAAATGTCACATTACTGAGATGATGTATTGCTATATTCCATGGATTAAGTAGATTAGCATTTTCATCTTTTTGATTTGATTACAATGTTTTGACTGATTCATTCATCAGTCTCACTTAAATCTATGTAGCATCCAGTCAGAAGTTATTTTTTTTACATATTTAACAATACTGATGCTTTAATCTTCACTTTCTTAGTGTCATTATTTTCACTAACATATTTCATCTTTCTTATAAATCACTTATAGGCAAGTAAGTGGACGTGAAAACCTTCTTTTTCTATAGTGATCTGAAGTTATTATGAGAATCACATAAACCTCAATAACTGAAAGTTGGAGTAATTTTATCAGATTTTAAATGATTAATTTAGAAATCAGAACAGAGCTTGGGTTAAAATTTTAGGCAGTTTCACCATATTTTATTGAAGTTATTGGATTTATGATAAAAACTGCAGTCTGAAGTTATTATGCAAAACTTTTTACTTTACTAAGAAGCTAATAAAGCTATCAACAATTGATCAACACTTATAATAGAACAAATAAGAAACATATATAAGTCACTGAAGATAACCTAACCCTAATTTTCTTTTTCTTATATCCAAATTGAAGGGTGTGAACTATGGGTTGAGAAATGTTATTCTATTTGTTTTTCAAATCGCTTGTCATTTCAAGACATATGTGATCATGGCTCTTGTCTGTCATTTTTTTTCTGTAAATTTGATATGTCCCAAAAAGGGATATATTTGATCGAAGTAGCTAAGTGATTTTGGTTACTGTAACCAAGTAGTACACAGTAGCAGTAATTGACTGGTACTCATCATAGTCACAGGTAATAGGTGTAGACAAATAGGATAGTCAATGGCATAGTCCAATGGGCATCATCATAGACTTAAACTCTGTCATACCTACACGTCCGTCTGTGTTTATGACGGACACCAGCCAATCATATTCCAGTGAGGGGGAACTCAGGTGTATGTATATTCCATTATATCATATACATATATATATATATATATATATATATATATATATATATATATATATATATGAGAGAGAGTATAAGCAATCAACACTATTCCAACTGTCAGTCAATATATATATATATTGATATGTCCTGGAAAGGGATATATTTGATCGAAGTAGCTAAGTGATTTTGGCTACTGTAACCAAGTAGTACACGGTAGCAGTAATTGACTGGTACTCATCGTAGTCACAGGTAATATGTGTAGACCAATAGGATAGCCAATGGTGTAGTCCAATGGACATCGTCATAGACTTAAACTCTGTCATACCTACACGTCCGTCTGTATTTATGACGGACACCAGCCAATCATATTCCAGTGAGGGGGAACTCAGGTGTATGCATATTCCATTATATCAAAATTACTACGGCTTCTTGTGAAAAATAGCATTGTAGTTTTCCATTGTCTGCCCCCAGCTTGGAATGTAAAATGTTCTTTCTCCTAGACTGACTTCTACCCTAAGCTAGAGAACCCAGTTTACATTGCTGTTTAACCCATAGCTGGAGTAAAGAGATGGAAATGCAACAGGCTTTTCTTGATTCTAAGTACAAGTGTCATTCTGATTCCATTTTTCTTAAAGCTCGCTTGCTGCTTATAAAATTAAGCAAAGTTAAGTCATTACCAGAGATAGATTCTTAAATAATCTAATCAGATAGTTAAAATCATATCAGTCCTCCTATATCACAGGTGAAGAAGAGACTTGAAGTAATAGAAATACTGTTCTACAGTAAGATGTTGAGAATACCATAGACTTAACATAGGAGTAAATAGGAAGTTTTAATGAAAATGGAAACAAAAACTACACTTATATTTAGAATCAGAAAGAGATAATTGAACTATTTTGACATGTAATGAAAAAAGATGGTTTGAAAAATTTGACGCAGACTGGATATACTGAAAGCAAATTGGAGAGAGAAAAGCATTGAGCAATCTGCCTGATAAGCTTGTGTAAATGGATGGCAGAACAGGCAGTAAGAGTGATGGTCATAGGATAACCTAAGAGCTAAAAAGGATAGGAAGCCATGGAGAGCCATGTCCTGAAGGGAGATGGTACAGAAAATCTTTCTGAAGTTATTACCCAAATCACATAAACCTCAATAACTTGAATTTGCTTTGAACAATTTTTATCAAATTTTAAATGATTAATTTAGACATCAAAACGATGTTTGAATTTTTACGCAGGTTCAGTAAGGTTAACCCTGTACAAGGTCCAGGGGTCACTCGAGGTAAAAGGTAACAATAACAAGTAGTTTATATGGATAGGAGGGAAAGATAACTGTTGATTGACTCTAGACTTGACCAGGTTAAGATTATAGTGATCAGGGAAACATCCTCTAGGTAGTCTGTTCCATAGGGCAGTGGTTTGCAGGAAGAAACTGTTTCAGTGGAACTTACCTCTCATCGAAGGAAATGCAGATGATTTGCTACTATTTGGCATGGCAGGTCCTAGCTGTGAAGGTTAGACTTGGTGGAACCAAGAAATACAATTCATCTGAGAACTTTCCATGGAAGTAGCAACAGTGCAGTGAGAGACTTGCCACATCCTGCCTGTAAAAGAGAGGTAGGAATGTGGAAAATAATTCTTCTCCTACAAGACCTCAAAGATGCTTTTGAACTCTATCAAGACTGAAAAGTGAAGTCTGGCAACAGAACTTCATTTATGGCCTGATCTGGCTCTTATAAAGGTAGAGGATAGCTTGAGGAGTGGTACATGGAAATGATAATTTAATCTGTATTTTTAGCAATAGATTGTATATAGGAATTCCACTTGAGGGTGGGTCCTCTAAATAATTATGTAGAATAAAATATCTCATCTGAATGAAAGAGAATGTGGTCTGAAATTAATATTATTAAGATAAAGAGGAAAAATAACTACTGACATTTCATTTGAGATCAAGGTTGAAGTGTTTAGGAAAACACCTATATGGGAGTCTGATCACACAAAGTGGATGTTCTTAGGAAAATGAGGAGTGGAAATTTCTTATTACATTTAGAAAATAGGGAGATTTGACTCTGTGGAAAAGTGGCATGGCTTCTCATAGCCATAAAACTGTTCTCATTCCACTCTCCATATTGGAATATACTTTCTATTAGTTAATTATTCTTTCATCTTGTCCTTATAATGAAACTTAAAATAAGTCCACAGTGTAAATGGATTCTAATGCTTGACACAAAAATTAAAAATTCAGAATTTCAGGAATAAAGTGATATCATTATATATACTATTTACTTTTGGACTTTTGTTCTCAATTTTGCTGTTGAACCCACCAGCCTTTATCAGGTTATGTCAATCAGGGTAACCTACAGGAAATTTAAAACAGAATCCGTTATTTAAGCTACAGTGGTAGACTGCTCTTGTTCCAGTACCCATATCTAGGGATATCTCATCTAATTCTTATTTTAGTATTTCTCAGTTATTGCTTGCCCTGTTTTCACTGAGTCCAAGTACACACTGCCTGACCCATGAATTGAACTCACAATTACTATATCATGAAATTCATGAACCAATTAAAATTTTACTAAATGTTCACCCAATACAAGGTTTAATAACTACTCAAGTTAGATGTTTACTGAGTTTGGTTATTGTAAGTGCAGATTGTGAGGATACATAAAGTGCAGATTATGAGGATACATAAAATAGATATAATAGTTGACCCTATTAAGATTGTAATAATTAGGGTAGCATCCTTTTGGAAGTCAGTTTTACAAAGCTGCATTTCTTGGAAAGAAGCTGTTTGAATGAACATTCCTTCTTACTAATGAAATACAAAGGGAATGAGGATGATTCAACTCTATGTACAAAATATGGCATATTCTATATATATCTATAATTCTCAAAATGTGTGTGTATGTATGTGTGTGTGTGTGTGTATGTGTGTGAATGGACGTTGTTTATGTGTTTCCACAGTTTTCATCCAATTTTGATGAATTTTTTTGTTTGATATATAATTCTTCAGTGCCAGTTTTGAGTCCAAATTGTTGGCAACAATGGCTCTCCACTACTTCCTGTCCATTATAACTCTCAGAAATGTTTTACTATTTACTATCTGTTCTTGGATATATATCTTTCATAAAATCTTTAATAAAAATATATAGTTCAAATTATTACAATAATATTATTTTTTATTATACAGTTAAATTTATATAAATAATTGTGTGTGTGTACATGTGTGCACATTGATCAACAGTTATGGGTGTTTTTTTTGTTTTTTTTAAATCATTTTACTTCAAGCAAGACAATAAAGCCACTAAGACACAAGGGACTACTGAGTGTGAAAGACTATAAGAAAAGGAAAAACATTGTTAAGGAGTGAGAACAATAAAAAAAACAAGAATTAAGAAAACTGAAGATAACAATTGACATTGAATTTACATTTTTAAAGATCAAACTTGATAAGAAAGCAATAAACTGGAAGAGAGATCTACAAGCGAGAAGTGTGAGAAAAAAGCTGTTAGCATAGAATTTACAGTTACTTCTAGCCATTTCAGCTATAAAATGATGAGACCTTCCACCCAACAAAATTCATCACAAACAAAGACCTGTTGGTGCTTTGAATTCTTTCGAGGCTGAAAAGTAAGAATTGTGAAGCTTCAACCTAGATGGCAGGAAGAGTCAGATACTCACAGGTACAAGGAACCAACTGATTGTAAATAACACTTGTTATTTTTTTAGCTCATCTGATAAGTACTAAAAATATATTTTAAAAATATCAATGTTTAATAGTTAATCTTTATGGAATTGTTAGCGTATATATGAATAAAAGAAAGATGAGAGAATAGCTTTGAATTATTCTTAGATAAATCATAATATGTCTAAGAACTTTGGACTAATAGAGGTAGAAAAAGACACAGAGATTATCAAAGAAAAGAACTTTTGTTATCAAGAATATATTTGATGATCAGCTGTTCTTAAGTAGAATCTTACGCTTTTCTGCAAAGTGATGCTTGCTTGTAGAAATGGATTACTGAGACATAGTCTCCTACTCTCGTTGCTCATATCCAAACAGACATGCTAGTGGCAAATATATAATAAGATGACTTTTAGTGAAATAACAAGTGAAGAATTCGAGCTAATGCTTTTTTGCCAAAATCAAAGAAATGACAGGCAATAAAGATGAAAACTGTTTTGTTGGTTTAAGTTGCAAATATCCAAGCAGGACAGTTGTCACCATTTTGTAATGTTATCACCATGCAATCTAGTTGGAACATAAAAGTAAATCTCTCATACGTAACATTATTGTTTATTCAACTCAGGATTTTGTCCTTACTTTCAGTAAGTGAGTGTGTGGCTTTGAGGTCTTCTCTGAATGTAGATTGTACATTCCCACAGTGATGAAAGAGACACTCTTCTTTCCTCTTGGCTGTGTGCTTATACAAGGTCTGACCAAAAATTATCAGGACTCTTGCTATGGTAATGGAGCTAAATTATGCAGAGTGAAATCTTTTGGCACAGGTTGAACTTGAAGTTAATAACATTATCATTCATTTCTTTTGTTTATGCTAGGAAGGAAAGTGTGTAGAGTGTGATTGTCTTATCACACCACGAGAATTTCCATCATTGACCGTGGATTGGGAAGCAGTTTCTGGCCAATGACACATTCCTCAGATCTGACAGCCATTGTATTTCCCAGTTCTCATTCATTGTGACTTTTTCCTCTTTCCAAATATCAAATCATACTTGAGAGGAACAAGATTTCAAGATGTCATAGAAATTTAAGAAAATGCAACAGGGCAGCTGCTCACTATTCCAAAAAAAGGAATTGCAGTAATGATTCCATCAATGGAAACCATGGTGGATAAAGTCTGTGGATTCAGAAGGGGATTATTTCAAAGGAGATTAAATGCCAAAGTCATATGTGTTGTGGTTTTCTTTTTATAACACTAGTCCCAATACTTTTTGATCAGATTCCATATATCTACCTGCCAACTTTTATGTCACACATGTGCATATCCCAAGCACAGCTGGGTCAACAAACAGTCCACATCTCAGGAACAGACACTGACATCTTGTGAAGGTGCAGGTTTTTCACCTGCTTGCTAAGTTTACTTGGGTATCTCTTAAGTAAACCTGCTGATGACACTGACTTCTCTGAGGCTCCAGCATAATACTAAGTGCAAAGTCCATTTTGGCAATATCTGTGGGTATACTACAATTTGAATCCAGCTGAAAGACAGGATTTAAAATGTTAATTCTAGTGACTTGTAGAACCTTCTTTTGTGGGGTGAGGGAATTGGAAAGCTTTATATTCTATATTGGTAGACTTGCACATTTATATTTTATATTAAAAGATTTTCATACTTGTGTGAATTATGTTGTCTAGGATGTCAACTTTTAACCTCTTGAAAAATTAAAATCACTCTAGAAATGAAACGTTAACTGAAGGCTTTCCTATATGACTGGTAATGGTGATGTTGGAATTACAGGAAACATTCAGCATTGATTGACCAGATATTTTTTTTACAATGATGTTCACCTTGTCCAAAGCCTAAGAAAAACTCAAGGTAGTAGGTTGAAGAGTAAGAGGCAAAGTTTATGGATAAATTTGGAGAAGATTTGAACAGGTTAAGATTCTAGTGGTCAGAGGTCAGTTTCACAGCAGTTCGTAGGAATAAGCTGCTTGTGAAACTTACATCTCACCAATGGAATACAAAGGGAATGAGGGTATTTCTTGGAATACCTTATAGAGGATGGGTTTTTGTTCCTAGATGGGTGAATGCTTGGGAATACTAGGTGTGGATAGTGTAATGTACAGCAACTTGGAATGAAAATTTGGAGAGCCAAGTTATAATTCCAGGATTTAGGATAGATACCAAGAAGACAAAATCTACTAAAAGCTACAAAGATCAGGAAGTTGTGGAGTGCCATGACCACACATGTTCTGAAGGGACATGGCCTATAGAACAAGAAAAAGAAGAAACTGATCACCAATTAATACTTCCCCACTATTACTACAATTATTATTATTGAATATTATCATTAACAATTTTCATCACTATCATTTCCTCCATCACCAAACTCTACCTTGAATGGTAAAAATAAAACATTTTGATACACCAGAATAGTAATGGAAATATTTGCCATTTCCTTATAAGGAAACATTCAACATTCATTGACTAAGCAGCCATTAATGTTGTCAGTTGAAATTTATAAAATCTTACTCGCAAAACAAATTTCAGGAAAATAGGTTTCTCTAGATCAGTAACTGTTTTTTCTCTTTCCAGTATGGATGGGAGGGGGGGGGCTTCCTTTGCAGGCTTTTTATTTGAAATGCTGTGGAATATTAACATGTTATCTCATTATTTTGTCTTCACATACATGGGATATTCATTTTAGCTGTTGCTGCTGTTGAAAGTCCTTAAGGGATGTTATTTCTTCAGTGACAGTCAACAATGTTTAAAGTAGTGTGGTCATGACCAGGGTCCACAGGCTTCACTCACTCAATATCATTTTTAATAATTGATCTTAGAAAGTGGTTGCATAGAACTGACAGTTTAGATATTTCTGAAAGGGTTTGGCACCATGCATGGCATCCATATAAAATTCTGAATCTTATAAGAGGCTATTTAAAACATGACTTGAAGTTTCAGGTTGATGTTTTGGTTTTGTAGTTATTTGCAGTGTTGGGTAAAACTACCGCTAGTGCAGTCTGTGTTCAATTTCTTTTTCTCCTATACTAAATTGGTCATAACTTGATATGTCCAAAAAAGGGATATATTTGTTCAAAGTAGTAAAGTGGTTGTTGCCTATCGTAACCAGGTAGGACAATCTAGCAGGTAACCATAATGGACTGGTCCTCGTCGTGGTGGTAGGTAATAGGCGTAGGCCATAGGCGTAGCCACTAGGCATAGCCAATAGACGTCCCCTCTGTACCTCCACATCAGTCTGTATTTATGACTGACACCAGCCAATCATATTACTGTGAGGGAGAACCCAGGTATATGCATATTCATTACATCATAACTGATCCATACAACAAGGTATTTGAACGATTTAGTATTTATTAATTACACATTCTGAATTTTTATGATGGATTCATAGGTCCTAGTTCATGATATTACAAACACATCATGTTAAAACACAAGTTTCCATACAATCACCAAAGTTAAGCAATGTCGATCATGGTCAGTACCTAGATAAGGGGCCACTTGGGAACACCAGTTGCTGTAATCTTGGATGTGTGGATGGGGTAATAGATAATGGCTTGAAATTGTTAATTGAAGAGCCAAGTTTCCAACTTTTTGTTCGTTTACATGCAAATATCCATAGGAAATGAATGAATTCCCTTCTTCTCTCCCTAGCTATGGGTTAATTAGTAAGACTTGTATCACTAAACCATTATTATCATTCAAAAATATTCTTATAATCTAAAAATTATTTTCTCACTTTATATAACCTTCAAGGGGATGATAAGCCATAAAAATGAATGAATCAATTGGAAGTCTTGCTAAATAACGTCGATTTTTTGTTCAAGATCATTCTTATGCCAACTATGAATACCTACGTCATCAGCATAGCCACCCTTCATCATTTATATACTGGCATCTGTAGGGAAAACAGCAATTTCATGTTGAATTTCTTCATTTCCTTATGAAGAACTTAATTTATTATACAAGAATAATTCATTTTATCGATTACCATAGCATACAGTCCCCACTGACATCCACAGTAATCAGCTCTCTATTCTGACTGGTTAATATGTGTGATATTTTCAGCAATCTGCAGTTTGAAAGAAAGAAGACAATTGACAAAAAAAAAAGAGAAAAAGAAAGATCAATAGAATACGATTTGCTTACTGATATTACTTACAAATGTAAGGGTGCTACATATAAATCAGATCAGGCATTCAGATATAGCAACTTTATTATGTATTTGAGGAGAAACAGTTGATGATTTCTATAAATTCTAACCCCTAAAAATGCTGCCCTGGATGCACTTACAATAAATCATTCATTTCTTAAAACTTACCCATAATCATTTCTCTTACTCATATTTCACTCTGGACGCAGTCATATTATAAATGGCCTATCAGGAAACTTCAACTATTTATTGCAAAGTGAACACTCTTTTCTTAATGTTCCCTCTCTTTTTTCTCCTTACTTCCAAACATCTGACTGTTGTGTGTTTAAATAAATATTAATGAATAAATAGAAATGCGTAAAGGAAATAATAGTGTTTTCTTTTGGATTCTTATTTTTAGGTCATTTGTATGAGTGAATGACTCCAGATGTGAAATCTCTAATGTTAAGTTGGTGATATGTTTCACAACATTATATTTCTGAAAAATATATTTAAGTCAAAGCCATAAGGATTCTTAATTTACCATTAAGCCTGATTTTTTTGTTTAATCCATAAAACTCAAGTCTTATCAAAATACACTGAACTGATTAAACTGTTGCAGACATTACAAACAACAATTTAACACTGCTCTCACAAATTATCTTATTAACTATACATTAAAATTTAGACATTGGCAGCATTTGAACTCAGTATCAAATAATTTTTGTTGATATTATATCATAATTATTGGCAAATAAGGGGAGACTACTATGTAGTTAGCTAAACTCGAGCAACATTTAAAATTTAAAATACTAGAATTTTTTGTAACATGCTGAGTGTAGAAATCCTCAGTGTATTTAGTATTGTTGAAGTTATCACTAACATTTTTCGTAGAGATTTACAAACTCTACTTATATAAAACTTATAATTTTTTCAAAAAATGAATTAAAATTTATTATACTAAGCTATAAACACTAGTAAAATAAAGACAGAAGAATATAAGGTTCATGAAAATTAACTATAAGAGACTCTTTTTTTATAAGGGTTATAAATTAATCAATAATTAAAACAGCAAATGATACACTTTTTCTCTTTTGTATTAATGAACTATATTCTTTTCTTAAAGAATTTATAACTATATATGAAATATATATGAAAGTGTGTTTAATATATAAATATGTATGCACTACAAGAAAAAATTGGAGGCCACCCTGTGCTTCTTGAGAAAACACCTTCAAATGAGGTATTTTTGTACTTTTTAAAGTAAAAGATAAAATTTCAGTAACTACATTATATTTGCTTTTATTTTTCAATCTTTCTCCACCTTACTAACAAAATGTTCAAATTTGGATTCATCTGTCTACAATATATTTTACTAAATTTTGAATATTTTGTATAGGAAACATTATATTTTGTTTTCAACATTAACCTCTCAGTAGAACTTTTGAGATTATCAGTTTTCAGCTAATTTAACTGTTAATACAGATTCTAAATGTTAACTCATCACTGACTAATGTGGTAAACAACACATATGTAGCTGTTTTATGTTTAAAGAAATAAAAGATTGTGCCATTATGACAGTATTTTCATCAGGTTTTTTTTTTATTCATTTTTAATTTTGAAATAATTTTCACAAAATGACAAAATCAAAGCAACTAAGCATTGAGTTGAAAGAACAAATTGAAATTTTATTCAAAGAAGGCTACTCTCAAAGACAAATTGCCTTGAAGTTGAAGATTTCTAGACACAGGGTGCAATTTTAATTACAAAGGCAGTTAGAAATAGACAAAAATATTGAGAGAAAAAGAGATGGAACACCAAAAGTGATAACTGCAGCAGAAGATAAACACTAGATTAGACAGCAGAACTTAATTTCTATTGATAACAAACTGTGTCACTCTTAACTGTTAGAATTGACTTAGATCGGTGGGGCTCAGAGAGTGCATAGACATCAAGAAACAGTTGTTACAGAAGATGAATAAGCAGAAAAGACTGTTATGGTCAAAATGCATAAGAAATGGACATTGAAATAGTAGCAAAATGTATTGTGGAGAGATTTTCAAATTTAAACTTTTTGGTAGTAGGAAGTAAGTGTATATGAGAAGAAATCCAGGAGAAAGACTGAATGATTTAACAACAGTTAAGCATGGTGGTGGGTCTTTTATGGTGTGTGGATGTTTTGAGAGTGAGAGGGTTGGAAATTTGACTCAGGTCAAGGGAACTCATGAAAAAAGAAACATATTATTCAATTTTGCAAAAACATGCTATACCATCTGGTTTATGGATAATTAGAAAAAAATCACCTTTCAACAAGACAATAATCCAGAACACTCTTTTAAATTACAGCAAAATTACCTTGAGTCAAAAAAAAAGAACAATTTTTTTTTTAAATTGATTCAGCCCACCTCAATCTCTTGAAGTTTCTTCCATTGAATTAGTATTGGATTCACTTCAAAGAGAGTACCCACAGAGTGAGAGTGAGTTTTTTCAGTGCATGAAGAGTGCTTGGGAGGGCCTGCTATCTACTTTTTCTTTAAAAACTATTGTAAAGAATACCGATAATTTGTAAAGCAGTAATTAAGGCCAGTGATGGATTACTGATGAAAACAAAATATGATGCTGCTGTACAATAATTTTAATAGTTAAGTGCTTACTTTTTTGTCATCTAGTTTATCCAATACTTTTTCATGGGAATATTATTAAAAATGTCCTACCTTGAAATAATGCAATTTATAGTCTAATTTGTAACTTAAGAATAATAAGATGGAGTTTTTGTTTGTCTGCCCACCAATAATATTGATTCAATTTTTGTATGATTGTTTTTCTTTATAAAAAGCTGAAAAGTAATCATATCAACTTTGTAAAGGCAAATGGAAAGATTATTAATTGTTGCATAAAATTAATGAGATAACAGTTTCTGATTGGGGTAAGCACAAACAAAGTAAAAACTCACATGTGATAATAACAACAACAATTTAACAAAAGAAAATGTGACATAATAAAAATATTGCTTTATAAAATTGTATCATTACTTCATATGTATCATTATTTTTATGCAATAATTAACACTTCCGCTGCTGACTACAGAGATCTTCATTTTTCTTATCTTGCTCCAGCTGGCTAAGTACGGAAACCTACGTTTTTTGCATATCGCTGGAATGAGTGTCCCATTGCGCCATCTATCGTAAAATCACACAGGACAATGCTTCAAAAGATATCATGTGTATACCCATTACTGATCTGCTAAGTCATTCCCAGGTATATCCATGAAAATGGAATGCTGTAAAACACACTGGTGCCAGTTTTCTGTGTAATAAAATATGTAGGTTGAAGTTTGGCATTTTCTTTAAAAATGGCTGGCCGGATGTGGGCAGCACTGGGCAAATGAGTAGCAGTGAAAGTGTTAAATGCTGATTGATAGGGCGTCTTTTAATAATCTTTTATCCAACAACAATAACAATTTATTATGTATTTTATGAAGATGTAGATTTTTTTTTGTTAAATTGTTACTATGATTAGAGGTTATCACATATGAGTCTATAATATCAAAAACCTAATAGTAACAACTAATATACAAAGTACAACCTCCTATATGATTAGTGAAGGTAAGCAAAGCTGAGCCTGTCTATGGCATAATGGGTAACATTTGAAAAACACCAATTTATAGTGGATCTTCATTTTATTCTGCTATGTGCTATGTCCCTTCAGAAAGTGGACAATCATGGCTCTCCACAACTTCCTGTCCTGTGTAGCTCTTAGCAACGTTTGTCTTTTTACTGTCCTTCTCATTATCCATTTACCCAAGCTTTTTTCTTAGGTTATTTACTGTTTGGTATACCTCTGTTGCCATGTGAGTATCAAATTCTTCAAATTTCAAATGTCTTTTCTTGTTATGTAACCTAGAAATTTCAACTGTCTCTTTGTTTCCGTTTTTCTTAAGTATAAATTTTTATTCATATAGAAGGATTGATATTTCACAGCTGTTTGGCACTTTTTCTTTTTTTCTAAAGATTTTTTTCTCACTTATTAATACTTTGTTTAGGATTTAGAAGGTATCTTTCACTATTCCAATGTGTCTTCAGATTATGGTGTTACATCTTCCATCATCTGTTAAAACACTTCCAAGATGTTTAAATTTCTGTATTTCATTTCAGCATCTTCAAATCATAGCTCACTTTTTGCAGATAAACATACATTCTGTCTTCTTAAAATTAGTTCTTTCTTTCTAATGTTTATTTCTTTCTTCCTAATATTTAGTTCTTCCTTCCTAATGTTTATTTCTTTCTTTCTAGTGTTTAGTTCTTTCTTCTTAATGTTTAGTTCTTTCTTCCTAGTGTTTAGTTCTTTCTTTCTAGTGTTTAGTTTTTTCTTTTTAGTGTTTAGTTCTTTCTTTCTAGTGTTTATTTCTTTCTTCCTACTTTACTACCTTGTCTAGGAGCAAATGTCTTTCTGTGCCTGCCATCAACACAGTGACATAAGTTAGTTAATACAGTTTAAACAGATCTATAAAGTTTATGGCATGAGGATTTTTAGAAATCATTCTTCTTCTTCATGTGCCATGTTACTTTATAGCATAGGTGATCATGACTCTCCACTATTTCCTGTCCCTTGTAGCTCTTAAAAATCTTGACTTTTTGTAATTTCTTATAAACCCATTTCCACCATTTATTTAAGCTCATTAAGTATGTTATGCATTGTTTTCCTCTGTCCCTCTTTCTCTGTCTTGTGAGTATCAGATTTTCCAAACCCTCTTTCCTCATTGTGTGCCCCAGAAAGTTCAACTGCTCCTCCTGGTGTTAATTATACATTATTACATTTTTGTTTCCATTTTCTCTAAAACCTCATTGTTGCACACATGTTCAGTCCCTGGTATCCTCAGCATCCTTCTGTAGAACCACATTTCTGTTGCTTCAAATCTTTTCTTCATCTTTGAGGAGTTTTCCAGCATACACCGGGGAAAGATATCATGTAACCTTTCAGTACACTTTTCTTTGTTTCTAATGAAGTTTTTCTGTTTCTTAATACTCTGCTTAGCTTTTGGAATGCATCTTCAGCTATTCCACTGTATCTTTGGGTCTCATTTTCCGTCCTCTGTTAGAATATTTCCAAGATATTTAAATTCTTGTACTTGTTTGATTTTGATTTTGATACCTCTGATTTGTAATTTGAATTTGGGGCTCATCCTTTTGCTAACAACCATGAATTCTCTCATCTTGCAGTTGATGTTTAGTCCTCACTTTCCTGCATTACCTTCTGTGGGAGCTTTTGTAGTTTTCTTTCCATGTCTTTTATCAACACTGTGTCATCTGCATATCTTATGTTGTTAAGATTGTGGCTGCCACTAATGAATCCTGGTAGGACTTCTAATTCTATCAGGATTGCCTTACTTGTGTAGGTTGAATAAATCTAGTGAGAAGACATATCCTTGTCAGCTGAACTCATTTTCTATTTGTATGCAGGTGGTTTTCTGACAGTATATGTTATTGATTATTCTAATATCCTTTGTGTAATCTATAAAACACTTATAAAATATTTGTATTGCTCTTTTTTGATAATATTCTGAATATAAATATTGTGTTCTTTGTTCCAGTGTCTTTGATGAACCCGCACTGTTCTTGTCCTATTTCCAGTCTGATTCCACTGTGCACTCAGAATTCAGATAAATTTTAGAAATCATAAGTAATAACTTTTACATTTCTTTGGCTGTTTATCTTTACCCCTTCCAAATTACTGACAACTTATTGTAAAATAATTAATCTCAGCAAAATATTTGTCTTAAATATTAACAAATTACAATCGGAAATGACTCTTATTTTTGTCTGCTTCCACCTTAAAAGCTTATCTTATGTCTACAACAATTAAAGGACATAAAACTAAGTCACTTAACCATTCTTTCTCCTATAAAACGACCATATTTAAATTCTTGTACTTGTTTGTTTCTGCATTGTAGATTCATTTCTCCTGGAATATTCTCCTGACATCCTAATTCTCTGTGAATCTAATGTAAATTCTTCAAACTCTGACACTGAGTTTTCAGTTCCTGGGTATTTTTCTCTCTATCAAAAGGGTTCTCGTGTCCTCGGTGTTCATGCATGTGAAAGTCTCTTAGTGGCAAGGAAATTGCCTCCTGAGTCTCAGGATTGTCATTATATGTTTTTCTGATTTTCTCTATCAAACTTGGTAAGTTATCCCATCTTTCTTTATCATGCCCCTTCTTCTCAGGACTGTTACTTTCTAGGTAGAATATCTGACAGTATAGCTAATTGCGCAATCTCTTACTCAAATAGTAGATTTCTCTACTTGCTTCCCGAGTAATTCTGATGGATATGATTCTCTACTTGATCTGTTCTTTACCTTCTTGCTGGACTCACATCATGCTGTCCTTTTGCCAAATTTGACCACACAGTAGCGTCTGTAAATATTTCTTTCTGGTTTTCTATTAGGCAAGAACCCCATATTAACAGAACAACCTTTTGCTACCAACACACTGAATGGGACTTATTTTGTGATGCTCATTGGAATGGAATTTTTAATCTTTATATTGAAAATTGTGTCACTGATTTTTCTTCCTGGGTGAAAGCTGTCATTGATGCTTTTGTGCCAGCATAGAAATACCAAGAGAAACCGCAATCTTTTCCTTGGTTTGCTCTTGCTAGTTCAGCCACTATAGCCCACAGGAATCATTCCTTCCAGTTATACTAATGAGATAATTCTGATCGTAAGAGACACTTTTTTTATATCTGCTTGTAAATGTAAACAGTGTAAGCATATCCTCAATGAAGTCAAATCACTACTTGTTGATAGAATAAGATGCCATATAGTCTCTCAAATGTTTGGTTCTAGAAATTACTGTGTTGAACAAGGATAAATTGTGAATTCCTACTCTCAACCACCTTGAAGTATTGTCATCTTCTGCTAATAAAGTTGCTCAGAAAATGATTAAAAAAATATACAAAGAATACAGTTCTAAGTTTCAGTACAGCTAAAAGGTTTGCTTGGAACTAAAAAAAAACTATAACTGTTTTAATAAATTACAAATGTATTTGCTGGTCTATCTTGTGTAGTTTTATTTCCTCAAAAATAATGAGACTAATTTATTATAGGCAGGTGGTAATGATTTTAGTTTCTGCATTTAATGACTAGAAAAGAGTTTCGGCAACCAACTGTCCCCCAAAATTGTCCTTATAACTCATGCATCCATAGACTGGCAAATATGGTAGCTAGTGCAAAACATTTTATGGCTGGAGAATCGATATGATCTTGAAAAACAACTCTATTAGGCTGCTTGCTCTTAAAAAGTTGTTATCTTGAAACATTGACTCCCTGTAATAATCTAATCTAAGTGTTATAGACAAGTGTAATATACTGCCTACATCTGTGCTTTCTCAGTTTTCTTAACTGCCTGTTCTGTCTTCCAAGGGAAAGTAATGTTAAGTGATTATCACTGACCTGTTGAATTGTTAGTGAAGACCAGACTATTTCTGTAAATGCATGGCTTTGCTCACTGTGTAACTGTAACATTACACATTCACTGAGCCACCTTACACTTACAGAAGATCAGCTGAGTTGAAGGAGATCAAGTTCCTGATACTGTGTCTGAGATTAACATAACTTGATACACAACTTGGCCACTTGGTATTTCATGAGACAAAAGGTCTTATATGCCAACTGAATGAAAGCCTGATAATAGCCATCAAACCTCATTCTTTGGTGAACAGAAATCTTATAATACAAGAAGAAAATCATAAATCTTCAGCTTGATAAAATGTAGTCATGATATAATAGCCTGTGTGATCAAAGTACAATTCTGAGTGAGAACGGTTCAAGTAGAATGACAGCCACATGGGAATGTCAGTGGATAGGACGTCTTTATTTTATATACTATGTCCCTTCAAGAAATGTACAATCATGGCTCTCATGTTTTTTGATACTCTAATTAGCCTTACCTTTCTTCTTCTATATGCCATGTCATTCATGGTGTTGGCAATTATGGCTCTCCACAATTTCTTGTCCTTTGTAGCTCTTATTAAATTGTTTTTTTTGTTATCTAACCTAAACCTTGTTCTGCCATCCATTTATTCAAGCTTGCTATGTAGTTTTTTTTTTTTAAGCATTATGCCCCGAGCAAGGCGTGAAGCCACTAGGATGCAGAAGATTTGGAGCGAGAGCAGATAGGAGTGATAGAAGAAAGGATGAGGAGAGGGATAGTGAATAGATCAGCTATGGGCAAATAGTTAAGGAGGTGTCGATTGACATTACATTTGAATAGTTGGAGATTATAGCTCTCAGGGAAACAGTAATTGGGAAGGGTGTTCCACATGCGAGAGGTGCTAGGTATGAAGCTATTGGAGTAGAAGAGACGGCTACATTTAAAAGTTTCTACAGTGTAAGGGTGGGAGCATTTATGTGTTGTTTTCATCCATCCCTTTTGCCTTCAATCTGTCCTAGGTTGTTCTTAGTATGACGATAAACTGCAGCAAGGCATCTGATTGAGAGCTTTAGAGGAGCATGGCACCACCTATTAATTGCAATTGTTCCCAGGTTTAAACTGACCTGTGGTGGTAGCATCTGTTAGGGTTCCAGCTATGGGCAAATAGTTAATCCCAAAACTGGGGTCAAAACACAAAGAAAGTATAAAAAATTTTATAGTAAAAATATGAGCAATACATTTTCATAGTGAAAATCTTATAAGCAATACATTTTTGTAAAAAAAAAAAATTATTACCAGCAATACATTTTTATAAGGAAAAAAAATATTACAAGTATACAGTTTTGTAAAAGAAATTACTACTCGTCCCAAGAAAATTAAATGTCGGCATTAAATGACCCATAAGGAGTTGTTATGCCATTAAAAAAACAAACATCTGTCCAATATGTATTAGATTTTCCAACCCTCTTTTCTTATTATGTACAAATTTTAACTAACTCTCTTAAGTATAACTCTCTTTTTGCTTTCATTTTCTCTCAAATTTTGTGATTGCTCACATGTTCAGTCCACTGTATTCTCAGCATCCTTTTGTAGAACCATATTTTTATTGATCAAGTCTCTTCTTCTTCATCTGCAAGGAGATTGCCCAGCATTCACTGCCATATCAGAGGAGTGATATTATATAACAGTTCAGTAATTTTTTCTTTATTTTCCATGACATTTTTCTGTTTCTTCATATTTTGCTTAGCTTTTGGATAGCATTTTTTACTATCCCAATATGTCTTTGAATTCCAGATCATTGATTAAAAACAGCATATATATATATATTAAATAAAAATTTAAAATTTAACATGCAGTTGCTTTAAAAAAAAAAACAAATTAGGAGATCAGCTGATGATGCTACTGGGGTTTCAACCTTTTGTTATCTTCAGGCAATTCAGGCTAAATAATCCCGTAATGAGTTATTAATTAAAAATAAATAAAAGCACAATGCAAAGCATAATAAAAGGGTATGAGAAAAGGCTGAAACTAAGGTGATGTGATCTACTAATCTCCTAATTTTAAAAAATATTATATATATATATATATATATATATATATATATATATATATATATATATATATATATATATATATATATATATATATTCATACATGTTTCATTAAATAATATAGGCAAGTGTTGTCTATTTATTTTATGTAAATTCTTTTCATAACGTCTGATAAGCTTAATAACATTATCATTAAACGAAGAAAGAAAATCACAATATTGATACACATTTTTTAATCCAATCTAAGCTTTCAGCTTACACAAGCCATTATCAAAGATGACAATTACTGTACAATATATTAAGCAATACACGGACAAGAAAGTGATGATAGTCTGTTTCTGTTTACATGGATGATTTCCAAGCAACGATAAACATGTGCATAGAGTCTTATAGACTCAGGAAGCGAAAATCACACCACAGCTTATGACATCACACATGACCACGCGACAGTGAATTCAAGAAGTATTAAGTATGGGAAGCCATTGGTATATACCAATGGCTTCTGTTACCAATTACAGACATTTAAGAATATTTGTGGAGATTTCATAGTTTATTTTGTTCAGGTTAGGTTTCAGCTGTTTTATGTATATAGCTTCAAGAATTTTTAGTTTTTGTTTATTGTTTTCATGTTTAAGTATAACTGTGTTTCTAACAAGGATTTTACGGAATTGTGTACGCAGCCAGGCGTGTTGTTTTAAATGCCTAAAAATGTTAGAGTTTTCCTTCAAATGTAGTGTCAAGTGTCATGAAATCGAGTTTGTGGTGTGACCAACATAAATATTATTTAATTCGTTGGCGATACAACCTCCCAAAGGGCACTTGAATTTGTAAACTATGTTGTTTTTTTGCAAATTGCTAACCGGTGGAGAAGAATCATTGCGAATAATTGAGTTGGATATACTAGATTTAGTGTAGTATATGATTAACTTAATTTTTTTGTTAGGATCTGTTGTAAATATATTAATTTTTACTAATTTTTGTAGTATATTTTCATCTTGTTTATAATTAGTATGCATTTAATTATGATATAGGAGATTAATATGTTTGAGATTAGTAGAAGCAGTATTTTGTACTATTTGCTTAGTATTGAAATTTCTAAGAAAGCATCTTATTTGTTCATCAACTATATATTTTGGAAAGCTATTATTAATAAGTGCTTGTTTTATATTCTTTAGTTCACTGTAAAAAATCTGTTTTGTAGATGAATTAGTTTCTGCACGATGTATTAGATTCTTTGTAATTGCTATTTTGTAGTAATATGGGCATTTGCTCTTGTAGTTAAGTGTACATAAATTTATCCTGGTAGGTTTTTTGTATGGCGAAATAGTTAATTTGTTATTATTTGTGTTTATCAATATGTCAAATAAGGGAATTTTATTAGTAGTATATATATATATATATATATATATATATAATAAAATATAGTTTTAAGGTATGCTATATTTATGGGTTAAAAGTGGTCAATATCAATGATAGAGCATATATAAATCAATAGTGGACATTAATGTCAACACACAGAGGTGACAGCCTATTTCATGCTAAACAAGACCTGATGACTTGTTGATTGGATTTAGCATGAAACAGAATGTCACCTCAGGGTGTTAACTTCAATATCTACTTTTATATATATATATATATATATATATATATATATATATATATATATATATATATATATATATATAAATATCATTGAATGCTGGTACTAAGAAAATTCATTTTCAATACAATTCAGTACCTGAAATTGCATTGTGTGCATGAACTCTGTCATAGTACCAGTGATGAACAAAATGTATATATATTAACACACACACACACACACACACATATATATATATATATATATATATATATATATATATATATATATATATATATTACAAATTAACTGATTTAAAAATATGGTTTAATCACAACACAGGAATTACCATGTTTCAAAAACAGAAAACAAAAACTTCAAATTCAATTATATTAAATTCAAAGCATTAGTTCTGTTTCATCTTCAAGCGAACTTTGGAATAAGTTATTTTAAAATTTACTGAGTTTTAAAACACATACATTCATAATTTACTGAGTTTTTAAAAGCACATACATTGTGTATGCAAAGAAAAATAATGACATAAATTTAATAAAAGACAAAATTTTATTAAGACTAAAGTATTTTTTATTATTAAATTAAATTTTTAATCCTTTTAAGAATGTTTTAGATTTTGGTTAAAAAGTTTTTTTTGTTTTTTTTTTGCATTAACAGGTATCCATAAATCAGTGTAGGAAATTTTATCATCTTTTCTCAGTGAATTTTGAAATTCTTGCAAAAATTAAATAATTGTCAGATTTTAATGAAACTTTCAAGACTTATTCACAAATGAATTAGATTATTTTAGAATTGTTTCTTATTTAGAAAATCTTTTTTTTTTAGCATCTGTTACCATAACTTCTTATTTAATATTATGAAATTTTGAGAAATTAATTTTTGTAGCACTTAATAGTTATAAGCACAAGTCCTTGGAGATTTTAAATCATTGATTTTTTTTTAAACAGGTGAGCCATTTACAGAAAATCTGCTCTGAATCATAAAATTAAAATGCAATAAAACGAAGACATTATTTAATTAGTAAAGCTTTAATTGCTTTTATGAATAAGATATATTATCAATGCTGTTGTCTTAAGAAAATGTTTTTTTCAATGAATAATGAATTTTTGCAAGAATTTTTTCAATTTTTAAATTTTAATAATAATTTATAAGGTTTTAAATTTTTAAAAATTCTGTATTAATTCATAGCAGTTAGTGGATATTGTTGTTAAGTAAAAACTACTTATTAATCATAATCATCATTATTTATTATCATAAAGTCAAAAGATTACTATAGTTCAGTGACCCATTTTATTTTTAAAAGAATTCCAAATTTTTTGGTGTGCATAAATGTGCCAATTTTAATAAATATGAATGACCATATACAACATTATCAGAAAATAAGAGCAGTAACTATACAAGTTGAAAATTTACTGATAATTTTCTAACATTTACTGAACAATTTTCATTGTAAGTACAACTATAAAGTACTTACAATAAAATATTAGATTACATAGAATATTTTTCTAAATTTCTAAGATGTCTGGGTAATTAAAAAATTATATAAAAAAGGCATTCATATCATATTTGTCAAATAATCGTAATAGTAATTGTCCCTTTCAAAAAAATTCCCAAACATAAGTCTATCAAGAGAGTTGTTTACACCAAAAAACACCTACTTCCATGTTAAAAAATGATGTTCTGCAACATTTTAAACTAAAAGTAATATTTGTTTCAAAACAAATTAATTAAATTTTATATCAGTTATCTCCCTAAAATAAAGTTCAGAAAAAGTATTTTTTAAAGAGTTTTTCATTGACAAAATTTGCAGAATACTTTGTAAAATAGAATGTCAAGAAGACTGCTCGGCAAACTCCACTCAGTAAAGAAAAGCTTTTAAAGCATCAAAATTGAGCCAGGAAATACATGAAAATTTACCTTTCTGGAGTAATTTTCATGGACAAATTTCAGATATCCAATCAATGGACCTGATGGATGGGCCAAAGGATGGATTTTATTCAATGCAGATATGCTTGTGATGAAACGAAGGCAACAAGGAGGTGGCAGTGTCATGATATGTGCTGGAGTTCTCATCAAGGCATTATTGAACCATTCAAAGTTGATAAGAGTTAAACTGAACAGTGCTAACTACTGCAATTTCATGGACTAGATTTACTTTGAATGATACAAGTCCCAGCTTTCCAGTTTCAAAATGAAATGTACATTGATGCAAGACAATGCTCCTTCTCATATATCTAAGTTTACCCAGGAATTTTTTGTGAGATTTACACGAGAGAAGATAATGGCATAGTCACCAGGAAATCCCAGTCTGAATCTGATTGAAAATCTATGGTCAATTGTGAAGGTGAAATTATATGAAGTTAGCAAATAACATGATAGCAAATCAGTTCTATGGGAAGCAATTAAAACCACCATTTCAGAAATTAAACCTGGGGAGGTACAAAAAAGAAAAAAATGATTATAGAGTGTTGGCTGTTATTTAAAAGAATGTCACTCTATGCTAAGATGAAAATGGTTTTATTACTTTGTTATTGAAGTAAAAAGTCATTTCTGATTTTGCATAATAACTTCAGACTGTAGTTTTTATAATAAATCCAATAACTTTAATGAAACATGCTAAAACTATTAGGTTGGTGCAAAAATAATGACGTAATAATGTCGTTTTTTTGACTTTAAAACATACGTCAAAAAACGACATTATTACGTCATTATTTTTTTTGCACCAACCTAATACCTAAAAACTTTTACTTTTTTAATTATTGAGGTTTAGGTGATTTGTATTATAACTTCAGATATATATATATATATATATGTATATATATATATATATATATATATATAGATAGATAATATTAGTGGAAAATATACATACATATGAAAAATATATCTAAAAAATTCCCATACATGTATATTTTCAGAAAAAAATTTTCCAAGAAGAAGGATCCAGGTAGTTGATAATATTAGTGGAAAATATACATACATATGAAAATATATATATATATGTGTGTGTGTGTGTGTGTGTGTGCGCATGTGTGGAATCTGTCATCCTTGAGTGGCAACAGTCTATTTTATGTATGAATACAATAGTTAGGCCAGATGGATTGTGTTTTGGTTCAGTGTTGACCTCAGTGTTAACTTTTATAGTTACATATGCTCTATACCTAATCTTTGATTTCTATTACTCATAAATAATACTTTTTTAAACTATACTTTTATCACATATATATATATATATATATATATATATATATATATTATTAGTTGGTGCAAAAATAATGAAGTAAGAATGTCGTTTTTTGACGTTAAAAAATACGTCAAAAAACAACATTATTACCTCATTATTTTTGCACCAACCTAATATATATATATATATATAGATAATATTAGTGGAAAATATACATATTGATAATATTAGTGGAAAATATACTAATTGTCTGTGATGTATGTATGTCACCACTAAATGTATCTTTATGCATTAGACATCCGTCGACTTTCTTTCTCTCCTCTTTTTAAATTCCCCCACCCCACCCACATCTCCTAAAATTCTCTCTGTTAAGGTTTCATGTCCCTCCTCCTCATACTTACTCTTTCTCTAAATTCGTTTTTGATTTCCGGTTGTTTTTTCTGTTTTCATTTTGAAATTGTAGGTCTGATGATTTGGATCGTATTTACGATTCCAATGGAATAAATTATGACCATGGAATATTAGTGTTTAAGCCTTTTTATTATATTTTTATTATATATATATATATATATATATTACACCAAAAAACAAAAATTGCCTCAACATAGATATGGTTTATTTCAATCTGTTCTGTATGTGGCTATCATCAGTCTTTAAGTGTCTGTCTCGGAACATTATTTTTAATTTATTTCCAATATCAGTCCTCCTCTCATAGACACCATGTTAATGAGAGCATGCTTGTGTTAGTAATTGGTGGGCGCATAATGTATCTTCTTCTGGGTCAAGCTGTCTGGGGTTAGAGTTTATTTATGGCCAGGATTTCTTATCAGCCCTGGAGTGTCTTTTCGTGATTCATGAAATGTAGGCATAGAAATAAATTCCAAATTACATAAGAATACATGTGCATATCTTGTGGGGGTGTATGTGTGTGTATAGTGGCATATGTGTATGAACATGTAAATGTACATATATGTATGTATGAAGATATGTACCCATATAAGTATGTTAGACAACATGATTTATTCCATTGGGTGCTCCAGTATTACACACAATCTATAAATCCCCCATCACTTATTACTATTATTAATAATATTGGAAACCTGTGTTAAAAAACTATTTACTGTGAATCCCAGAAAAAGACACACCATGGCATTTTATAAGAAACACCTCATAGCAGGAACTGATATTAAACTGCAAAGAACAAGTCCTTGCCACCACATCGTAGGAACTGATAACAAGTCCTGTACATAAATAAATTCCAACCCCTGACGGCTTCCCCTGGGATAAGATACCTTACACCCCCTCGAATTGCTAACACAAAACCACTCTCATTAACAAAGCATCTATGAGAGGAGGACTGACACTGAAAGTAAATTTAAAACAATGTTCGGAAACAGACACTTAAAGGTTGATAATAGACTTATACAGAACAGATTGAAATAGACTATATCTACGTTGAAGTAATTTTTATTTTTTGCTGTAAAAAATACACATGCTCTGTTAAAATAAAAACATTGAGCTCTCTGTGAATAAGTTTTAATAATTAATATTACTAGGATCCACCTGGATTATATACCAGCAGGTTGATTACCTGTACTATATATATATATATATATATATATATATATATATATATATATATATATATATATATATTGTGTATATTTAGGCAGCAATTTTTCATTGATGCATGTTTCATTAAATAATATAAACCACTTGTGTTTATTTATTTTAAGTAAGTTCCTTTCATATTGTCTGATAACCTTAATAACATTATCATTGAAAGATGAAAGGAAATCACCATATTGATACATGTTTAAATCCAGTCTAAGCTTTTGGCTTACATAAGCCATTATCAAAGATGACAATTACATTTCAATATATCAAACAATACATGGACGAAACAATAATGATAGTCTGATTTTGATGCATGAAAACTCATGTATATGAGACGCAGAAGCGAAAAGTCACATCACTGTTCATGATGTCACACATGACCACATGAGAGACAATATGAAAGGAACTTACTTAAAATAAATAGACACAACTTGTCTATATTATCTAATGAAACATGCATCAATATATATATATATATATATATATATATATATATATATATATATATATATATATATTACATACCCAGTTATAGGATTGGTGTATATGGAATAAATTCCAATAATCAAATAAATACTATTCTTTAAAGTGTGCTCAATACAGAGTAGAGCAAATATAATCATTTATTCAAAAATTATAACGTAAAAATGTCATAAAATCACTACAAAAAGAGCCATTTTGTTTCAAAACTTCTGGTGTCTTATCAAGTGATGGTACCATCATTTTGGGGGTGGTGGTGAAAGTCAAGATGATTTTGAAGTTAAAGATCATGATGTAGATGCTTGGGGAGATGGTGCTTCACTTTTAACTTCTCTGAAAAAAAAAATACCTCTTTATAGTGTAACCGGTCAACAAAACAGAGAAGTTAAAAGTGAAGCAAAAAAATTCAGGGGTCGCACTATACATTAAGTATATATTGTATATTGAGGAAATTTTTGTTCACAGTGCTGTAGTGCTAACGAAACAAAGGCGGTTTCTACAGTCTTTTCTTTGTAGCTAAGAGTAAATTAAACCAAAACTTATTGCAAACATATAGAACCTCTATCTCTAGGTATTTACTCTGTCTCACTAAGATGAGTTGTGACACAAAGTCTTTTTTAAGGTGGGAACCCGAGCGCATACATGCAGACCAGGAACACAAATTGCCCGCAGCTCCCACAAGAATTGGTTGTGCTGGCCTCGGTATGAGCACCGATTCCTCTCTCTGATGCAATGAGAGAGTGTGGCTTCGGGGAGCTGATCCCCAGGGCTGGGCACCTCTCAGTATAATTTCCCTCAGTTGCAACTCTGTCCATTGACGAGTTGCCCCTGAGTGCGCTCTGTCCAAAGACAGAGATGCAACTGAGAGATGATAAATAGATGTGTTACAAACCCCTCAGGAGAGGGGTTTACACACTATTTTCCAAGTGTAGCTTAGATGTAGCACAAGACCAAAAGTATGGGGTACCCAGTGAGGATCAAATTCACTGTTCAGTTGTAATTGTTTTAGAGAGACAAGCTTGCTAACCATTACACCGTCTCAGGGTGGCCAATTGATTTTCTAAGGATATCTTAGATGTGGCACATGGCCAAAAGCATGGAGGGCACCCAGTGAGGATAGAACTCACTATTCAGTTGTAATTATTCTAGTGAGATAAGCTTGTTAACCATTACTCCACGTTAGCTGCCCTTAGCACCTCTGTCTCTATCTCCATAGCTAATTTTCAGATGAGTTACTTCCTTTGTTCCACCAAGTCAAACCTTTACTTGAACAAATGATGCTGCTTACATGAAGTAAAATTATCTTTGTTTTCTCCATGTTCTAAATATGAGAAGTTCCCACGCTGAGAGATTTCCCACAAAACTCTTATTTTGTGGAAGAGACTCCCACATAGATACTTCCCTGAAAAATACAATCTTAACCTTTTCTAGTCAATTGTTATCTATTCTCCTTATACTCAAAATCTTCACTTTCTACAATCTCCTCTTTCATTCATATCGTATGCTGCTTTCATCATTACCATTTTAACAACAACCCTCTATCTCAAGATTTCTGGTGGATGAATATTATATGAGTATTATAAATATATCTAAAATCACTCATACACTCTTTATCTAATATGGTTTGCCATGTTTGGGATGACTGGCTATAGGACAGAGCTCATGCAGATTTAAATTTGAGTGTCAGTGATATAAGCATTTTTTGTTGCAACTGGATTTTAGTTTGTTGGTTCTAGGTTTTGTGTTTACACTAACTTAGCACTTCAAGGAATAAAAAAACAGAAAATACCAGAATAAATTCAGACTGTCTCAGAAAAAGACATCTTTGCCTTGCAATAAGATAATATGTTTGTTCCACTGGGGTTGTTTTGTGGTTTATTATATATGTAAGGTTTTCCATTTTTCAATTTACCAAAACTGCTTTGAAGGTGAAACAATTTTTCTAGGGAAAGAAAGGTTTGTTCTTAGACATTAGAAAATACATTAAGATGGTTTCCCCTTGGTTTATATTCAGTGCAGGTATTCCTGTTTATGTTCCTGTTATATTTTTTAATTCTGTTTCTTTAATTTTCTTTTGAGGTTCTTTTATTCCATTTTTCAGGTTCTTACCGCTTGCAGTTTTTATTCTACAGACAGCATTTATTTACAATTGCTATTATGATTTTTATTTTGTATAGTTTTTCCAGCAAGAAAAAGAAAATGGCAAAAGAAAAAGTGAAATAAATTAAATTGTGGAATAATGCAGAAGATATAAATGTAAAAAATAGATTTTTTGGAACATTTTATATCTGTTTTAAAATTATTTGGTGTAAGGTTGTATATCAAAGATGGCCACAAAGATTTTTCTTACTTCCCTTAGATCTTTACTCTTCAGTGACTGAGGAACTTATTTGTCTTTTTATTTTTAATTCTCTAACATTTATTTTAATTTTATATTTAAAATATTTTTTGTATCTTGTTTAATTCATTTCAAACATTTCTTCACTTTTGTTTCTAATCTTCTTTCAATCAACTGATTTATTTATTTTATCAAAAGAAAAAAATAGAAAGGAAGAAGAATAGAAAAATAAAACAAACAAAATGTAAGGAAAATTCTGCTTCATCTACATTCTACTCCTCATGTCAGACTCAAGAAGGAATCCTGATATTTAGAAGTGAGCTTATATTTCTTATTTATTTAACCTATTTATATATTTAAATCTTTACATGATGAGAGGGAACAATTTGTGACATTCTTTTCATCTATGCTTGACTTTGTTGTTTATCAATTTACTTTCTTTCTAGCATTCTTTCAATCTTATAATCTTTCTATGTTTTACAGATTTTATTTATATTAATCTTACACAGAATTGAACACTCAGGAGATGTTGAAAAGCAAGAGAAATGGGTGGGGAGGAAAAATATGCAACCTACTTTACAAGTTTAAGTAAAAGAAAAAGACAAAGAGGAAAGATAAAAGGGCAAAAATTATTCAGAGCAGTAAATGAGTGGAGGTTGTTGAGAGCTGTGATCATCCTTGTTCATAAAAGCAGAAGGAAGAAAGAAAGCATAGAGAATTGAACACTCACATGACATTTTGAAGGCTAGAGAAGCAGGAAGGAAACAGTGAGTAATATCTATTTAAGCAGCAAGAATTCATTTAAATAGATTTTATTAAATTTAAAAAGAACTCTGTGTGTAATTGCTATTGTATTTTTTCAATTTTCTAATAAGATGGTACATATCTGAATTAGAATTGTGAATAAAATGTTTGTGTTTTTTGTCCATTTTTTTTTCTTTGGATATTTTCATGTATCATATATTTGTAATGCTTTCTAAATAAAAGTTATTTTTATTTTATAAAAAATAAAAAATTGACTAGGCACCAAAAAAAAGACATGCAATGATAAAAGTCACAGAAAAACAAAAATTATGAAAGCCAAACGTATATATTTATATTTAAACTTTCACTGTAAATCATAAAAATATATATATATATATATATATAATGTCATCCACAGACAGACTGTTTCGCTGTTTACAGCTCATCAGTGCGGCTAGACATCCGTTTGCCTCTAGCTAGGATCGAAACCCGACTGAATTGGTGTCAGTCGGAGCTTCTAACCACTAAGCCGTCAGCGCACGGTAGGAATGGAGGTAGATTTTTAGCGCATTTACTTTTGTAAACATGCCCAGTGACTGACAGTGACTCAATTCGCTTACGCGAAGAGTCTCGCTATATTAGCTATAATAGTCACTGTTTACAAACCCACACCCTACTCCCAGAGTGCTCAACTGAAATCAAATTCAGGAGCTAATATAATGTATATTATAATTTTTTCATATAGATGAAAGCAGTTTACACACTACAAAGATACAACTTCGTTTCGATGCATTTCAATTGCACCTCGACTGGTGCGAACCAAAATTGGTAACCAATTTTGGCTCTCACCAATTCAAATGCACCGAAATGAAGTCGCATCTTTGTAGTGAGTAAACTGTTTTTTTCTATATTAAAAAATTATAATAAATAATTATTGCTCTACTATCAGTATCGAGCCCTCTTTTGGATTAATGATGTAAATGGTAGAATTTATATATTATTTTCATTCTTGCATTGCATTGGATATATATATATATATATATATATATATATATATAAAATATATATATATATATATATATATATATATATATATATATAATAATAATATATAAAGCAAACCAGCAACCCACACTCAACAAAATTACATTTCAAAACAGTCACAACATATTACAATGCATTTAAACACATGGGTCTGTTGATAACATTTCTTTTTCTCAAATGGTCATGTGTGACGTCATAGAACTGCATTATGAATTTACAACCTACGCCTGCTATACGGTCACTGTTATCGTCACAGAGCAATCTTCTATATAAACATAAGTGGAAGTCAAGGAACAGCATAATAAAAATCATTCAAATGTTGGACAGTTTTTGTTTTTATTTTCTCCCGAAACTAAAGCCACTATATGAAACTTAGAACAGCTCATAATAAAACATAATAGACATTCATTGTCTGTTATATTTAACAATATATGTTTGAATATATATATATACATACATACATAGATATATATATATATATATGTTGAGAATGGAGTTTGATAGATTTCTGCGTGTGTTTGAATGGATCCTAATTGTTCTATGGTCAGAGAGATGTAATGTGAGTCTTCTTGATAAGCATATAGTTGTATATACAATATAATTACTCATGAATTTAGTTTGATCAGTAACACAGTTCCTTAAGGGGCATGTGAATTCATAAATTATATTGATTCTCTGTAAGTTAGATCTTGCTGGTGATATATAGTGTGCTTCACATAATTAGCCACTGTCTCTTATGTAAATAAATAAATACCTACTGTATAATAAAGATATATTTACATCATGATGAAAACATTTATCTGTGAATTTAGAATAAGCTGACTTACGTGATAACTAGAATGAAAATCAGTTCATTCTATACAGGTGTAAGCAAACTGCAACCATTTATATAAAATGTCTTGATTTTGAATGTTTCAAATTAATAATCCCATTCCAAGATCTTTAAATTAGGCTCTATGAGGTTGATTTGATGGATAAAGAGAATTTTTTAATAATTTCAAAATTGCAAAAGGTAATACAATACTGGTAATTGCAAGAAATGATTGATATCTACCATTAAATAATGAAAACATGCATTAAAGATCCTGGATAACTAAGATTTAATTCTAGTAAGGGAAAGTCAAGGAGTTTATCTCACCAAATCTTTTTTGTATATCAAGAGAGAAGCTAATCTTTATTAATTCTAGTAAGGGAAAGTCAAGGAGTTTATCTCACCAAATCTTTTTTGTATATCAAGAGAGAAGCTAATCTTTATTAATTCTAGTAAGGGAAAGTCAAGGAGTTTATCTCACCAAATCTTTTTTGTATATCAAGAGAAAGCTAATCTTTATTAATTCTAGTAAGGGAAAGTCAAGGAGTTTATCTCACCAAATCTTTTTTTGTATATCAAGAGAGAAGCTAATCTTTATTAATTCTAGTAAGGGAAAAGTCAAGGAGTTTATCTCACCAAATCTTTTTTTGTATATCAAGAGAGAAGTTTTATTAATTCTAGTAAAAAGTCTTTTCTCACCAAATCTTTTTGTATATCAAGAGAGAAGCTAATCTTTATTAATTCTAGTAAGGGAAAGTCAAGGAGTTTATCTCACCAAATCTTTTTTTGTATATCAAGTAATATTAATTCTAGTAAGGGAAAGAAGGAGTTTATCTCATCTTTTTTGTATATCAAGAGAGAAGCTTCTTTATTAATTCTAGTAAGGAAAGTCAAGGAGTTTATCTCACCAAATCTTTTTGTATATCAAGAGAAAGCTAATCTTTATTAATTCTAGTAAGGGAAAGTCAAGGAGTTTATCTCACCAAATCTTTTTTTTGTATATCAAGAGAGAAGCTAATCTTTATTAATTCTAGTAAGGGAAAGTCAAGGAGTTTATCTCACCAAATCTTTTTTGTATATCAAGAGAGAAGCTAATCTTTATTAATTCTAGTAAGGGAAAGTCAAGGAGTTTATCTCACCAAATCTTTTTGTATATCAAGAGAGAAGCTAATCTTTATTAATTCTAGTAAGGGAAAGTCAAGGAGTTTATCTCACCAAATCTTTTTTTGTATATCAAGAGAGAAGCTAATCTTTATTAATTCTAGTAAGGAAAGTCAAGGAGTTTATCTCACCAAATCTTTTTTGTATATCAAGAGAGAAGCTAATCTTTATTAATTCTAGTAAGGGAAAGTCAAGGAGTTTATCTCACCAAATCTTTTTTGTATATCAAGAGAGAAGCTAATCTTTATTAATTCTAGTAAGGGAAAGTCAAGGAGTTTATCTCACCAAATCTTTTTTGTATATCAAGAGAGAAGCTAATCTTTATTAATTCTAGTAAGGGAAAGTCAAGGAGTTTATCTCACCAAATCTTTTTTGTATATCAAGAGAGAAGCTAATCTTTATTAATTCTAGTAAGGGAAAGTCAAGGAGTTTATCTCACCAAATCTTTTTGTATATCAAGAGAAGCTAATCTTTATTAATTCTAGTAAGGAAAAGTCAAGGAGTTTATCTCACCAAATCTTTTTTGTATATCAAGAGAGAAGCTAATCTTTATTAATTCTAGTAAGGGAAAGTCAAGGAGTTTATCTCACCAAATTTTTTTGTATATCAAGAGAGAAGCTAATTTTATTAATTCTAGTAAGGGAAAGTCAAGGAGTTTATCTCACCAAATCTTTTTTGTATATCAAGAGAGAAGCTAATCTTTATTAATTCTAGTAAGGGAAAGTCAAGGAGTTTATCTCACCAAATCTTTTTTTTTGTATATCAAGAGAGAAGCTAATCTTTATTAATTCTAGTAAGGGAAAGTCAAGGAGTTTATCTCACCAAATCTTTTTTGTATATCAAGAGAGAAGCTAATCTTTATTAATTCTAGTAAGGAAAGTCAAGGAGTTTATCTCACCAAATCTTTTTGTATATCAAGAGAGAAGCTAATCTTTATTAATTCTAGTAAGGGAAAGTCAAGGAGTTTATCTCACCAAATCTTTTTTTGTATATCAAGAGAGAAGCTAATCTTTATTAATTCTAGTAAGGAAAGTCAAGGAGTTTATCTCACCAAATCTTTTTTGTATATCAAGAGAGAAGCTAATCTTTATTAATTCTAGTAAGGGAAAGTCAAGGAGTTTATCTCACCAATCTTTTTTGTATATCAAGAGAGAAGCTAATCTTTATTAATTCTAGTAAGGGAAAGTCAAGGAGTTTATCTCACCAAATCTTTTTTGTATATCAAGAGAGAAGCTAATCTTTATTAATCAATCAATGACATTTTTAAGCCTTGTGACACAGAGGGAATAAAAAAACTAAAATATTAAGTCCTAAATCAATTGTTGAAACAAAAAAGACAGGTGACTCGACCATCTTTAGAAGACATCTATAGAGAGAATCAAATAAAATGGCAATGAAATATATGAAGACTGATTTTTCAGTCATTCTTTTAACTGATAAATAACATGCTAGAGTCAATGGGATATACCGATTGAGCAAATGCTGGGTGACTACTGACAGAAACCACCATTGCAGATGGATATGAGGTAGCGGTAGTTCTGGAGTAATTTCCTGATGATGTTAAGAATACAGCTCGTATATTGACTTTTTGAAGGCACACATGGAGCCATGGTTCAAGGAGAAATCAAACACTCAGAAAGAGGATTTGACTATGCTGAATCAGATCTGTTAAAAAGAAAAATAGTGTTAAGGGAAAATATCCATTTCAATAATATTCATTTGATGAAATATCTGGCTTCCATATTTGATCTCAAACTAATTGAAACCTTGTAGCATGCTCTGAAAAGAAATTTACATTACTTGACAATCTAACAGCAAACATGAACTTTGAAATGCTATTCTAGATGGTGTTCATCCTGTGACAATAATCTTGAAAAATTTAAATGCAAATTCAATCACCATCTTCTGCCTGCTTGGACCCATTTTTCTTTTCGTCATTTACTCAGTCCTCTCCATTTTCAATCTTCTCATTTTCCTTTTCTTTCTCTTTCACTCCATGTAACACCCTGCATTCTTCCCAAATCTTGAAATGACCAAATATCAGAATTTTTATGAAAAAGTAATAGAAATAATGTGTTGTCGGGTGAGGATGAGGGGGTAGCATGTATATTTCATGTACACAAAAACCATATTTCTTTGTGCATAGATAGATAGATAGATAGATAGATAGATAGATAGATAGATAAGAACAGACTCAGATAGATAGACAGACACATAGATAAAAGAGAGAGAAACAGTCTCAGATAGAAACAGTCTAAGACAGATAGATAAATAGATAGATAGACAGAAACAGTCTCAGATAGAGAGATACAGAGAGAGAGAGAGAGAGAGAGAGAGAGAGAGAGAGAGAGAGATGAACAGACTAATATAGATATATGCAAACAAGGATAGATAGATATGAACAGTAGATATGAACAGATAGATGTGAACAGATAGATAGATAGATAGATAGATAGATAGATAGATAGATATGAACAGATTCAGATAGATAGATAGATAGATAGATAGATAGATATGAACAGATTCAGATAGATAGATAGACATGAACAGATTGATAATAACAGACAGCCATATAGATAGATAGATAGATAGATAGATAGATAGATAAAAAGATAGAAACAGACTGCCATATAGAGAGATAGATACATAGATAGATAGATATGAATAGACAGATAGTCAGATAGATAGATTAGATAGATAATACACAGCATTGAATAGATTTATTGCTGCTGAAACAACTTTCTTCATATATTACTTATATCTGTTTACATACGACATGAAGGGAAATTTATGAAAGACATTCATGGCAATTCTTACAGATGCATTTACAAATTAAATCTCCTCCCTCAAAAACTATTTGAAGAAGACACTGAGAAATTTGTGGATATAAATATATCTCTACAAAGACATAAAGACACATGTTAAGTATAAATACATGAGTCTGTATACACATATGCATAAACATATATGTGTACGCTTATTGTATATGGATTTCTCCTCCCAGATAAAGAAAAGACTTGAGTCAACAGAAATGTGGTTCTACAGAAGAATTCTGAGAGTACCATGGACTGAACAAGTAAGCAACAACATGAAAAATGGAAACAAAAAGACACTTATGCTTCAAATTATGTATATTATTTACATTATTCGGACTATTGTCCTCATCTTTGTCGCCATATTTATTACAATGTTTCGGCCGTTGTATGCTCCGGCCTACTTCAGGTGGTTGGAATGTCAAACTGAACCCTTTATTTCACTCAGTGGGGTAGACTGTTCTAGTTCCACGTACCATGTTTAATGGAGGTCAGTTATCTCCTGTTAATTTCCCTCTGAAAAGTTCTCCACTGCCTTAACCAGGTATTGAACTAACACTCTTTAGGTCCTGTCACTGGATCTAACCAACACCTTTATCCACTGTACCATGTATTGTTGTAATAAATATGGAGGCAAAGATGAGGATAATAGTCCGAATAATGTAAATAATGTACATAATACCTCATCTCAGAAATATAAACAGATGCTTCAAATTATACTACACTTTATATATCAGAATGTGTGAGTTAAAATTTCTAGCGCACATAATAAAGAAAGAGGTCTTGCAAACTTTGATACTCACAGGACAGATGAAAGGCAAGAAAGACAGAGCAAAACAATGCATGACATACCTAGCAAGCTTGAGTTTATGGATGGCAGGACAGGGTTTAGGAAATATCACGAAAGAACAAAAGAGATGTAAAGGACAGGAAATTATCGAGAGCCATGATTATCAACATCCTGAAGGGATATGACATATAAGAGAAGAATGAAAAGGGAAATAACTTTTCCTATTTTACAACCTAAGAGTGGACTAGGTAAATATGTAAAGTTGATTCACTGTGTCGTGCTTGACAATTTTTCTTTCCAGAATTTATCTTACATATTTATAATTCTACTGTACATTCATGCTTTGAATATTGCTGTCTCATAGGGTTCAATGCTCCTGCTGTATATTTAGAGATTCTTGATAAAATTCAAAGAAGAATCAGCAATATTACCTGATGTCTCAGCTTTGGTCACTTTCCTATCACCGTAATGTAGCTTCTCTGTGCCTTTTCTATAAATACTTTCATGGTAATTCTTTTATTGAATTCTTCACTATGGTACCTAGACTTTATGAATCTAGGTGCAGTACTAGATTGGTAGCAAGATTTCATCAATTCACAGTTGATTTAGTGAGATGTAACTGTAAGTTGTATGTGAACAGTTTATTTTCTCGCACTTCTTGCTTGTGGAACTATCTTCCAGCTCCATGCTTTCCAGCCAACTTTGATCTTCAAAAGTTTAATTGAAATGTCAATCATTATCTAATCTCTCCTTGATTACTCTTCTATAGATCTCACTCCTTAATAATGTTTGTCTTTTTTCTTATTTTTTTACACTCAGTAACCCCTTTTGTCTTAGTGGCTTTATTGTCTTGCATGGGGTGAAATGATGTAAAAAGAAAAATAAATAAAAAAATTAAAAATAAAAAAAAACGAAGAAATTATTAAAAAAAAAAAGATATAAAAGAAATACACTTAACCTCAGAATTTCTGTTAAAATTGATGTCTATAATTTAAAGACAAAAAAAGAATCTGCAATGTTATTGTTCTTGACCTGGCATCTCGCCTTCAGTCACTTCCCCACCAGTGTAGTGTAGCTTCCCTATACCATTTCTAGCGCTTTCTCGGACTAAAATTTCCCACTGACAGGAAGTGGAAAAATTATATTGAATCAAATGCTAGGTCTCTAGGAATGTTGATTCACTCTTTCATACTAAACAATTCTTACATTTTCATAAGGCTATCATTCATCCTTTCTTTAAATATTTCTGCTGGATCTGGTCTGGTGCACCTGCTACATATTCAGAGATTATTGATAAAATTCAAAGAACAGTCTGCAATGTTACTTGTCCTGCCCTGGCATCTCGACTTTAATAACTTTCTCAGCATTAGCCACTTTTGTAGAATACCTGTGCCTTTTCTAGGAATAATTTTATGGTAATTGTTTGGATGAACTTGGCTTGCTAGACTTTATGAATTTAAGTTCAGTTCTATATTGGCTGCAAGTTCTCACCGATTCATACTTGAATTGGCTAAGTTTTATGCTAACAGATTCTTCTTTCACACTTCTCCCTTGTGGAACTTACTTCCAACTTTTTTTTCCAGTCAATTGTTATATTTTACCTTCTTAATTTGTGTTCTTTTATTGCTCTCTGTCTCTTTAATAATCTTTTATTTTTCTCATATTCTTTCACACTCAGTAATCCCTTGCACTTTGTGGCTTTATTGGTTCACTTTGAGTAAAATGATATATCTCTATCTATAAAAGGCAGGATGTGTGTGTGTGTGTGTGTGTGTGTAATGAATGCATGGCCACAATTTTTGACGGATTTGTAACCAAAATTTACATGCACATGCTCCAAGTTAGTGGGAAGGCCAAGACTGACTTTGACTTAGTGGAAATAATTGATTTTTTCATGCTTCTACGGCAGTTTTCATGTAGTTTGCGGCCATTTTCTACTGGCCAGAGTGAGAGCCTATAGCTGGCTGCCACGAATACGCAGGTAGATTCTACTGGCCAGCATGAGAGCCAACAGCTGACTGACACGAATGTTGACTAGCATCCTAGCATCCAATCGATAGCTTCATTTGTCACAAGTGGGAAAAATTTAAATCTGCATGGCACTTTACTCCACTTGGCTCATTCTCTTGCTTAAACTCAATGTTGATTCTGATTCTGCAGAACTGGGTTGGGTGTGAAAAAGTATTTGTTGTCAACATTCTTTTTCATTCAGTTTTTCCAGTTACGAGTCCTTTTTTTTATAGCTGATTGTTTTTTGTTCATTTTGTTTAGTTCTTTTTTCATAACAGATTTAATGTTTAGTATAGAGCTTAGAAAAAATTTGCAGTGTGAGATAGGCAAGAAGTAAGGCATGTAGAAACATCAGCACGGAAAAGGGCACTCCTTTAAAGGCAAGGAAGGGCAAAAATATTTTAAATCAAGTGATAGCGATTGCTGTATTAGTCATACGATTTTTGCATCAAGCATGGACAACGCTGGGCCATGCTGCTAGTATATATATACATATATATGAATTATTCACACAAAACTAATTCAAAGGTTAATGATTTAAATGGCGAGACATCCATCATTGCAAACAATTCAAATAGTACACAAAAACCTCCAGATCCGTTATGAATGAATTGATCCTTGTTTATATAAATTTCTGCCGTATTAGTTGTTATTTTTACTACAAGCTTTCGTCTGTTCCTACAGACATCTTCAGGTATATAATAGATGTTGTTCTTGTTTTTTTTCTCTTAGTAATAAGAGGACATCGAAAATATATGTGTTATTGTATCCGAAATGCTATTGAAAATGAGTTATTGGTTTTTGAACGCGCCAAAGCAACGCTGAGTTTTGATTTTAAATTTTTAAAATGTTTGCGTTTATACCAAATATGGTGTTGAACAAATTTTTATATATATACCTTTATGCATGTTTCATTAAAAATGACAGACAAGGCACTATGATTAAGCTTTTTATTTAATTTTCCTGGTGTTCGAACAAGTGTTTTCTTTTTTGGACAGAGTGTATAAATGTTCTATAATTTCTCTTAGAAATATTATAAAGAAATACACTACCTCAATTGACCCTAGTAAAAAAATCAAATTAATTATCTATTATAAAAAATTTAAAATAGTTAATCTTATCCTCAAAGATAACAACATAGCAGCAAAGTCAAAATTACAAAGAATGAATATTATCTATGAATTCAAATGCCCCTTAAAGAACAGTGTTTCTGATCAAGCTGAATTCATAAATAATTACATCAGTCATGCAAATATATGCCTATCCAGATGCCTTACGTTGTACCTATCTGACCAAAGCTGTATTAGAACCCATTTAAACACACACAAACTTACCAGACTCCATTGGAAACATACTAGTAGAAAATACAAACATAATAACCTCATCCACATGTAAAAAAAGATTAAAAATAATGGAAGCCTTAATAATAAAAAAGAAAAATCCAACACTTAATAATGTTAACTATGAACACGGCCACAGAAAATAAAACATTTCTATAAGACTAAAAACATACACACAAGGCACACACTCAATTAAACTGAAAAAAAAAATCATCCCTGATAATGGCTAAAAGGATAGCCGAAAACACTTGGAATTATAAAACATTTGGACAGTTTCTACACATTCAAAAAAAGTAAACACTTGTTTAAACACAATAAAAATTAAATAAAAAGCTTAATCATAGTACCTCTTCTGTCATTTTTAATGAAACATGCATAAATGAAGGATTTCTGCTTAAATATACAATTATATATATATATATATATATATATATATATATATATATATATATATATATTTTTATGAAAAGCTAGGTAATCCATATGGGTAAAACCTAAGCAGGATAAAATCCAGAAAATATATATATATATATAAAATCCAGAAAAAATATGTATATATATAAAAAAAATATGTATATATATATAAAATCCAGAAAACATATAAATATATATATAAAATATATATATATAAAATATATATATAAAATATATATAAAATATATATATATATATATATATATGTATATAAATATATAAAATATATATATAAAATAAATATATATAAAAAATATATATATATAAAAATATAAAATATATATATATAGATATAAAATATATATATATAATATATATATATATAACGGATAACAATGTATAATTTTTATATATCAAAAACAGAAAAGATATATGACAAAGTTGGAAAAGTACTTAGTCAAATGTGTCCTGTAAAAATTTTTGAACAATTTCTATACAGAAAAGAAAAAATCTCTTTTCCATATATATATATATGTATATACATAAGAGAGTAATTTTTTTATGAAACTGATGTGGACCCAAAGTTGAGACCACGGAAGGAAAACACAGAACACGGATTACAGGTAAGAAAGGTATATTAAACAAAAAGGTTACAAAGATAGTGTAAGTGTAAGCGGAGCTTACTATGTGCTAGTGTCCAATATTGGTAGTCGTACATGGCTGATACTACGGTATTAGAATACTCTCTCTCTCTCTTTCCTCCTCTTCTCCTAGAGTATTATATCACATACTTTATATAGTCCTGAAGAGTCCATGTTGTAGGTATGTTACGGTCTCACAACAGAAACACACACACACACACACACACACACACATATATATATATATATTGGGCATCCCTTTTTGTTTGCATGGAAAATGTTTCATCATCCCTTCATTTATATATATATATATATATATATATATATATGTATATGTATTGTCCTGTGTATGAAGATAAACTACATCCAGCAGCAAGACCTCTGATTGGGAGGTTTTGAGGAGCATGAAAACACCTCTTAATTGCTGTTGTTCCTACGTCTACCTCAGGGTAGACCTGAGTGGTAGTACCTGTTAGGATCACAACTATGGATAAATAGTTAACAACCCAATCAGGAGGGCAGACTGAGCAGCCAGTCTAGGAGAGGGGAAACTCTGATCAAACCCTTACAACTGTAAATGGAAGCTAGACAGCCTTGCCAAATGAAGATCCAAGGTCAAGTTTCTAGCATTCATCCCTGGTCAACAGGTGATGGCTTCACTGCCTTGTGGATTTTCTTGGGAGAGGTTGAAGGCTATGGGAGTAAATCCAGTTAGAAAATCCAGAGTGGAGCCCTAAAGATGGCAGGGTGTCGAATTTCAACTCCTTCCCAGGAGCTCCTGCTGCCAACTAGACTCCAAATGTACTACTCTGCTTTCCTTTGGACCATGTCTGTGAGAACAAGAGGGAGATTCTAACATCTAGGCAGCCCTCTCTTCCTTATATATATGAAGAAATTTTCAAACAAAAAATTTGGACCATGTTTACTGAACCTTTTTCAAGAACAAGATTCAGTTCAAATAAGACTTTTCTTTTTATGTCCATTTTAAATTGAACTGAATTCCGTATTTTGATGAATATCTTCAAAAGGTTTAATTCAAACCGAAAGTCAGCCCCTACATTTAAAGGATTTTTGTTTGTTTTTCTTTCATATATCCATTTTATATATATATATATATATATATATATATATATATATATATATATATATATATATATATATATATATATATATATATATATATATATTATATATAATAATAATAATAATGGACTCTCCTGTCGGTTTCATTTATGAGGATCTGCCAGCTTATTGATTCAGTTATGAAAGTTTATGCGATGATCAAATATATATATTATTACTTATTATTACTGAGAGTAAAAACAAGAACAAAATCTATTCCATACCTGAGGATGTCTGTAGGAACAGACGAAAGCTTGTAAAAATAATAAGAACTTATGCAACAGAAATTTATAAAAACAAGGATCTTTTCATTCATAAACATGTTCGGGGTTTTTGTATATTATTTGAATTGTTCGCGACGATGGATTTCTCGACAATTAAATCATTAACCTTTGTATTTGTTTTTTGTATAAATAATTCATGAATATATATATATATATATATATATATATATATATATATATATATAAAGACCTCATTATCATGATCAGTGCATGGTATTCAATTTTTTTAGAGAGGTTACCTAAAATCTTAAATCTGCTAACCCTAAGATTAACATAAGGCAGCAACATAGATTAAGCAAAAGGAGCTAAAACTTTAAGGAAATTTTATGGAGTAATTGATTAATTTTTTTGTTGTTGCTGTCGTCGTCGTCGTCGTCATCATCATCATCATCATCATCATCATTTTTCAGGAAGAGAAAGTTCTTCTGGCCCAAAGTGAGTTAGTAAATTATTAATAAATAAGTCCACATTTGAACTCCACGGATACTAAAATTTTTAGTGCAAGTAAAAAAATTAATGTCGTTTTTTTTACGGCCAGTTTTTTGTCTGTTTGCTTATTTGAGTGAGATTTTATTGGGGAGTTAGCAAAATTGGTCATGCTATAAAATTTCTTTTGAAGCTCCTACCTGTGGCATCTTTCCTGCCATTCAAAACCAAACCGCTCTGGAAACAATTATGAAAGTGGCACCTGATCTGCCCCTTCACCATTTGGACAGATTCCATTTCCACCCAGTAAGCAAATTCTAACATATATCCATCTGTTTTTAAAGGGCATCTTGTTGTTTTCTTAGGCAGAACTGGAAATTGAGTTTTGTGATTAGGAGATAAGGATTTTTTTCTTTTCTTTTCAGTCTTGTGCCTCATCTTCTGTTGAAATTCTTTCCAAGTATTAGTTATTAACATTAGCAACAAATCATGGAGTGATTTTTTTTAATAAAGTGCCAGTCATTTTATATAGCTACTATTTTGTCTAGTTTTCCAAGGAAAGATAATGTGTTTTGGAGAAATACTTAAAATAGTAGGTAATATTATTCTTATAGAAAAGCATTAGCCAACTTCTTTACTGATGTTCTTTGCTATTTCTTAATTTAGTGGATATATAACCGTGAAGAGAAACTTAAATATATGCTATAATATAATGTTTATATCACTAATGTGATGTACTGGAATATCAGAATCTTCAAGATTTTGTTAACTGCATTGAAGGATATTTTTTTACAATATGGTTCACTCTGTACATAGCTTGGGAGCTACTTGAGGTAGAGGGTTATATTGAGGGGTAATTTTTATGTATCAGAGGGTAAAAAAATGATTGATTACTGAACTTTTTTTTTATTTGTTGTCATTATTTGTAGATCACTTAAATTCATTTTCTGTAAGGCTTATCTGTTAACTTTTATATAAGCATTTTATGGACCGTATCCCTTCAGAATGTGGGCAATCATGGCTCTCTACAACTTCCTTTCCTTTGTAGTTTTGTTTTTTTGTTATCCTTCCTGCTCCTTGCCCTACCAATCATTTACATAAGCTTATTCGGTAAGTCCTTTATCTCCTTGTTAAGTTAGTTACTCCTTGTTTTCTCTCTGTCTCTCTTGCCTTCAATATGTCCTGTGAGTGTCAAATTCTCCAAACCCACTTTACTCATTATGTATCCAAGAAATTTCAAATGTCTCTTTCTGATTATAAGTTTTGTAAAAAGTTGGTGGTGAGAGATTTTGTTGTTTTATAGTGTTATAATATAATATATAGTTTTATAGCACCTGAAGATTGCATTGTGCATGAAATGATAAGTCTTGCTACTGGTAAGAAAAAAAAATGTATATTTGTTAAGATATACTTGATAGTTCTATTATATTACATTGATCACTATTTTATTAATATATATATATATATATATATATATATATATATATATATATATAGATATAGATATATAATTATACCCAGATTAATTTTTCTATAGTAGCATGTTTAATTTTAGGTTTTAGTGTTGCTTTTGTATTTATTTATTTTTCTTTTTTATTACATTGTGAGTTATTGCTTATTATTTTTAAAATACATTTTTATTATATTTTTTTATTATATATATATATATATATATATATATATATATATATATATTATTTATATTATTTATAAATTTTTTTTTGTGGTTTTAATAGATTTTGTAAGTTATATTTATTTATATTTATATCTATTAATTTATTATTGTATATTTTCTTTAGTAATGTTACTAATTTGATATTAAATTAGGTTAAGTTATCTCCCTTTCATTATATAAATAATTAATAATAAATAGTTGATAAGCCACAACTTATGTTATTAATTAAAATAAAATTTAATAATTTATAATATATCCTTATCTTTTATGCTCCTATTGTAATACTGGTTATTTTAGTTGCTAGATTTAATGTCATGAGAAATATAATTAATTTTTTTAAGAAGTTTTTGAAGAAATTATATACCAATATAGATAGTGCTTAACTACATCAGCATTATGATAAACTGTAATACCATTGCTTTTCTTCACTTCCCAGAATCAACTGACCTCCTGATTTTTAAAGTTAAAAATTCTACATCTTATTTTTACTTTTATTTTATTTTTTTTACATGTGTATTGAGTACTTTTTAATACTACTGTTTCCTGGTCTGATTCAACTCTGACCATTAACCTTTTACGTGTATATATATATATATATATATATATATATATATATATATATAAGTTTATGATAATGAATGGTTTTCCGATTACACTGATACAAATATAATGCCATGCAATGGTTTTAACAGTAATTCTATAAAGTGCTTTGAAAATCACAGTCACCCAGCATTAACTATCATATAGGAGGATTGATATTACATAGAAGCTCTCATTTCTTATTTCTAATGAAATTTTATTTTTTCTTAATACTTTGTCTAGCGTATTTATTTTTATCTATGAGGAATATTTACAATAAGTTATTGGGTGGTGTTAGACTTTGCTCTAGAGAAGTTTAAGATTTTAATTATACTGCTGTAATGCTAATGGTATATAATGGTTGAATGGTAGTGAAATAAAGTTCTTCAACAATTATAGTGATTGTCTCCTTTTTATTCTCTTTTCCTTTAAAACTTCCTCATAGCTCACATGTTCTGTTCATGATATTCTCAGAATTCTTCTGTAGATCCAAATTTCTGTTACCTCAAGTCTTCTCTTCATCTGTTAAGAAGTCGTCTAGCATTTACTGTCATATAGGAGGGTTGATATTATGTAGGAGCCTAGTGTTATTTTTCTTGCTTCTAATTAAATTTTCTTGTTTCTTAATATTCTGCCAAGTTTATATTATTTTTCTTTTATTAGGAATATTTACAATAACTTATTTAGTATTGTTAGACTTTAATTTGGGAAAGATATTAGAATAATCCAGAACTTATACCAAACTGCCTGAATACAGAAAGAAAATTAATCCAGTAAATAATATAAAAATAGAAAAGGGCATAAGACAAGGATGTGTCTTCTCACCAGACATATTCAACCTTTACTTTTTCAAGTAATCTTCTTCTCTGTGCCATCTTCCTTCAGGACTTTGGCGAACATGTCTTTCCACGTCTTCCTGTTCTTTGTAGCTCTTAGTAAAGTCCGTTTTTTTGCTCTCCCTCCTAATTCCTGTTTTGACAACCATTTACAAAAGCTTGTTAGGTAGGTTATGTGCTGTTTTCCTCTATCCCACAATATGTCCTGTGAGTGTCAAATTTTCTAAGACATCTTTCCTCATTAAGGGCTCTAGAAATTTATGGATGGCAGAGTAGGGATTGGGTGGGATGATAAGATAATAAAATTTATCTTACCCAAATATCCCCATAAACTGTATGTCATTCTGTAACCCTCTACCTCCAGAGGTTATTGGGCTCTGTACAGGGTAACATAAAAGAAAATAGCTACAAAGAACAGGAAGTTGTGGAGAGCCATAATGTTTATAATGTTTATACAAAAGTACCAGCTACCAGATATTTTTATTATGCAAACATTTAAGTGTTGTATTTTAAATATAATACTGTGAACAAACTGCCTGAATGCAGATAGAAAATGAATCCAGTAAATAATATAAAAAAAGAAAGAGGTATAAGACAAGTATGTGTCTTCTTGTCTTTTACTTAAAGCTTTCTTGTTATTCACAAATTTTATGTCTGGTACTCTCAGCATCCTTTTGAAGAACGACATCTCTGTGACTTCAAGACTTCTGTGAGAAGATAGTCCAATATTCACTGTTATTTAAAAGATTGCATACGAGATAGAATTAAGCACTCTTTTCTTTCTTTCTTTCCTTGGATATTTCTTTACTTCATAGATTCTATAAATCACCTATTTCTATACATTTTTAGATTTCACTGCCATATTTTCTATTATCTGTTACTCCCACTATCCATTTCTATATCGGTCTGATGTTGATTTCTCCTGCTTCTTTTGCTGACAAGCATGCATTCTGTCGACTAATAACTAATAGTTAGTTTTGCTTTCTTTTACTACCTTGTCTAAGAATTCATTCAGTTTTCAGCCTACGATCAACACACTGTCATCTCTATAGTACATATTGTTAAATCTATTTTCACCAATAAATCCTGGTAGGACCTGTTATTATCTCACATACAGATTAAATAAATTTGATGAGAAAATCCATACAGATGTCACTCCTCTTTCTATTTCACTAAACACATTCTCTATCATCTACTGGTTAGAAAGATACTCAAATATATTTCTTAACAAATCAGATAATGAAAGCTTCCCCCCCGCCAAGGGCTCTATTCTTGGACCTGCGTTTTTTCGGATTTTTATCATTGACCTTTCCAATGTCATTAGTCATTAGTTCCCAACTTGCTATTTATGCTGATGATATATTGTAAAACATGCAGGTGATCATGAAAATGACCACCAATCTGTTTTTCACTGGGGCAAGAAATGGCTTGTAGATTTTAGTGCCTTCAAAGCAAAACTGCTTTTAGTCATTATAGAGAACCATTTTTGCCTTCTATCAACATGGCTGATGCTAACCTCCAGGAGAGCAACTCTTTGTGCTTTCTTGGTCTCATGATTTCTAATGACATGAAGTGAAATGAATATTTTTTTTTTCTTAAGCATTTCACCCGTAGCAAGGTGGGAAGCCACTAATACTCAAGGGTTTACAGAGGATTTGGAGTGAGAGCAGATAGTAATGATAGAGGAGAGGATGAGGAGAAGGATAGTGGATAGATCAAGGCAACTGGAAATGTCGATTGACATTACATTTGAATAGTTGGAGATTAAAGCTATCAGGGAAACAGGAGTAGGGAAGGGAGTTCCACAGGCGAGAGGTGCAAGACATGAAGCTATTGGAGTAGAAGAGGCGACTTATTGAATCATTTATTAGGTCTGCTGCTAGGAAAGGGAAAGTTGGTTCATTGATATATGCCAGATAACTCTTTCCAACAGAATCTATTTTTATAGATTTTTTTAAATTTTGTAAAAATATACCATCATTATTGCATTAAACATTGCTGCTATATTTGGTCTGGTGCTCCTGCTATATATATCAAAATCCATGAAAAAATCCAGCAAAAAATCTGTAATGTTATCAGCCCTTACCTGGCATCTCAGCTTCAGTCACTTTCCCACTGCAGTAATGTATCTTACCTCTGATTTTTATATAAATATTTTCATGGAATTTGTTTTAATAAGCTATTGTCTCCATAACAAATTTACAGTTGAAATTGATAGATTTTAACTGTAAGTTCTATTTTAATAGTTTCTTCCTTTGTACTTTTCACTTGTGGAAATCTTTTCTTAGTTTCTTGCTACTCTGCTACTTACAAACTTTAAATACAACGCCAACTGACATTTTCTGTCTTCCTGAATCCTGCACTTTTATTGTCCTTTCTCATCACTAGCATCTTCTCATTTTCTTTTACTCTCAGTAACCATTTGCATCTTAATTGTCTTCATTCAGTTGAAATGATTAAAAATATAATCAAGCTTTTCTAGTTTTTTTCTGTCATATCAATTTCTTTTGTGTAATCTATGAAGCATAAATACAGATCTCTTTCTACTTGTATCAGGTCATCCCATAAGTTCTGTCCGAATTTTAACTTTTTGTTAAAATGAACGAAATCTAAAGAGTATTTTATAATGTCTAATGGCGCTGAACATTATTTTTATGTTTAGATGCATTTAAACTGATTAAATTTTATTTCAGAGAACAATAAAATTAAATTTTGTTTAATTAAAACCCTGCTAACATGGAAGTACCTAAGAATTATTTGAGGCACATAATTAAAAGTTCAAGAAAGGAAACTCAGTAGCAGAAGTGGCTAGAAACATTCACTCAGTTTATGGAGAGGAATGTGTGAATGAAAGAACTTGCAGAAGATGGTTTGCAAAATTCAGAGGTGGAGATTTCACCCTTGAAGATGAAGATCAAACCAGATGTCCAGTTGAGTTTGATGAAAAGCTTCTTGAAGCAGCCCTTGAAGAAAATCCTGCTTTATCAGTTGAGGAATTGGCAGTGGTTCTCAGTTCAAACCATACAACTGTTCATCGTCATCTTCAACAACTTGGAAAAGTTCCTAAACTTAAAAAATTGGTGCCTCATGAATTGTCTGCAAACAACGTCAAATCCCGAGTTGACATCTGCTCTTCTCTCCAATCATGCCAACTTGTTTCACCTTTTTTGGGTAGACTTGTGAAGCGTCGTAGACAGTGGCTTGGTAAAAGGGAAGGACCCCAGCCACAGCCAAGAAGGGAACTTCATGAGCAAAAGGTTCTTCTTTCAATCTGGTGGGATCACCAAGGAATGATCCACTTTGAATTCTGACCACCTAATGCAACAATTAATGCTCAAATATACTGTCAGCAATTAGAGCATTTGAACCAAGCTTTGAGGAAAAAAAAACCTTCTCTAGTGAATCGAAAAGAGGTGATGTTTCATTAGGACAATGCGCGACCCCATACAGCAAGAATCACATCACAAAAGATCGAAGAACTTGGTTGGAAGAAAATTCCTCATCCACCTTATTCTCCCGATCTTGCTCCTTCAGACTACCATTTGTTTCGTAGCTTACAGAATCATTTGGATGAAACAGCTTTTGTAACACAGGAAGAGGTTAAAACTGACATTTGTGAGTTCTTTGAATCAAAACCAAAAAGAATTTTACAGTAATGGAATTAGTAAACATTAATAGATGGAAGGAAATCATAGATAATCAGGGAAAATACATTGTTGATTGAACCTGTAATAAAATGTAACATTTGGTCACTTGTTTTCTTTATTCAAAATTCAGACAGAACTTATGGGATGACCTGATAAATTGCTCACTCAGGTAGCATAAGAATGGTATTTTTTATTCCAATATCTTAAAGAAAGTCACACTGTTATTTCTCTGTGTCTGGTTTTATTCTACCTCAAGCTGTATTTCTTTAGAATATTAATGATTAGTTTACTTATGTGGCTCATCTATCTGCTTATCTAATAGAGTTCAAATTTATTTGCACTTGGTTTCTCTGAAGATAGATCTACTGAGCTGAAATTCACAATTATCAGTTCAAATTTTATTTTGTCACTTATTCATGACAATATAGGATTTACCTAAGGTGACAATGGGAGCAATTTTCTTTTTGTCATCAAAAAAAGTCCTGCCCAAAATTATGCAGTGGAGAATATAATTTGCACCTCTGTAGGTTTAATGCAGCAATCTGTCTTGTAACCTGAGAAAAGAAATTTGTTTTTGGAGAAGAGTAGCCACTTTTTATAAGTGTGAAGTTTATCTGTTCTTGGTCAAAAGAATCTTCATCATGGCATAAAGAGACATTGGACAGAAGGTCACAGACTAACAATGGAAAAATGTACACTATGTTAGATTTTATTATGTTGTATATTGTTTAAACAGAGCAGTTCTATATTTTATAGTAATTTAAAAATGATAGAACTAATATATTTTTCTTTTTTTTTTTTTTTTTTTTTATCAAGTTCAAACAGGCAGTAAAGCCACTAGGATTCAAGGAGTTACTGGGTGTGGAAGAATTAGGAAGCAGAAACTTTACTAAGGATCAAGAACAAAATGAAGAGTAATCAGAAGGACAGTAGAAAGTGATTAACATTGTACTTAAATTTTTGAAGGTCAAAGTTGACTGCAAAGTATAGACCTGGAAGAGAGTTCTACAAGTGAGAAGTGCAAGAAAAGACAATTCTAGCATAGAAATTATGTGCTATTTATAGATATTGTACAGGAAAGCTCATGTTATGAGAAAGTGACTGAAGCCAAGATGCCAGGTCAGGAACAGTAACATTGCAGATTGGATTTTATCAAGAATCTCTGAATATATAGCAAATGCACCAGACCAGATGTTGCAGCAATATTTAAAACAAGGGTGAATGGCAGATTTATAAATACATATGATAGATTCTGCTGAGAAAAATTGTCTAGCATGACACAGTTGGAAGCAACAGCAACAGCAGACTTAGCATTGATTCCTAATATAATCATACTTATTATAAAACCCAGGTTGTGTGTGTGTGTGTGTGTGTGTGTGTGTGTGTGTGTGTGTGTGTGTGTGTGTGTGTGTGTGTGCGTGTTCATTTATATATGGGGTCGGATTTCCTACATTTTTCAACAAAACTTCACTTTTGTTTTGGCAGGTAGTGTTTTTTATTGTCTTGCACTTTTTTTTTTTTTTTTTACATTCAGAATGCTTTAAAAATTCTATTTACAAGACAATTGTTTATAATAAAATTCTATTCAATCAGTAGACTCATAACGATTGAAAACAATGTTTTTGTTTGAGTTTGGGTTTGACCAATTCGTAAAAAAAAAAAAACAAAAAAAAACTAATTAAGACATGCGTGTCCATCAACCTTAAACAATAATCTTTGTCAATTTTATTTTTCAGTCTTTATGATGGTTGATACTTGATCTATCTCTAACTGTTACATCCCTGGGCAACGCCGGGCCCTACTGCTAGTATAATATAATATACTCTTTCCACTTCCTGTCAGTGGAAAACTTTAGTCCGAGAAAGTGCTATTTATAGAAATGGTACAGGGAACTTATATTACAGCAGTGGGAAAGTGACTGAAGCTGAGATGCCAGGTAAGGGCTGATAACATTGCGACTTTTTCTTAATATTTAAATTACAGACATCTGTTTTAACAGAATTTCTGTAATTAAGTATATTTGTTTCTTATTATACAATTCTATGAATAATTTTAAATAATTTCTTCATTTTTGTTATTTCCAATTTCTTTATTTATTCATATTTTTTTATTCATTCTACCACATGCAAGAAAATAAAGCCACTAAAACAAAAAGGGGTTACTGGGTGAGAAAGAATAATAAAAAGAGAAACATTATTAAGGAGTGGGAAAAATAGAAGAGTAATCAAGAAGACAGTAGATACCAAATGACATGGCATTTCAATTTTTGAAGATCAAAGTTGACTGGAAAGCATGGAGCTGGAAGATAGTTCAACAAACGAGAAATGTAAGAAAAATAAAACTGTTAGCATAGAACTTATGGTTATATCTAGCCAACTAAAATCTAAAGTGATAAGACCTCATCGTCAGTCTAATATATCATTTAAATTTGTAAAGTCTAGGTTTCATATTGAAGAGCTTGTCTAAACATCTACCATGAAAGTATTTATAGAAAATAAAGTTTACAGCAGTAGGAAAAATGAGGGAAGCTGAGACACCAGATCAGGACCAATAATATTGCTGATTCTTCTCTGGATTTTATCAAGGATCTCTAAATATATAGCAGGAACACAGGACCATATATGCCAGCAATATTCTAAGCAAGAATGAAGGTAGACTTATAGATGCATAAGATAGATTCTGGTGAGAATATATATTCATTAATGTTATTAGTTCTGACCTGGCATCTCAGTCACAATCCTACTGCCTTAAAATAGCTTCCCTGTGTCTTTTATATAAATACTTTCATGGTAATTGTCCTGATATGATTTCTTCTTTGGTTCTTAGACTTTTTTAATTTAACTGGAGTACTAGATTGGCGGAAGATCTCATCATCATACAGTTGAAATAACTAGATGTAACTGTAAGTTCTATACTAACAGTTTCTTATCTCGCACTTCTCACTTGTGGAACTATCTTCTGGTTTCTGGCTTCCCAATAGACTTTGATCATCAAAAATTTAAATGCAATGCCAGTCATTACCTCCTGAATTCCTGTTCTTTTATCATCCTCTTTCTTTAATAATAATAATAATAATAGTGTTTTCTTTTTCTCATATTCTCTTCAACTGCTCCAACGAGCTATTTTTGCTGGTTCCCAAACTGCATGAATTTAAGCGTGTGGCTAGGTTGGCATCTCAGTCCCACCCTTTCACTGTCAAAACAGTTAAATGTAGCCATCTCTTCTACTCCAATAGCCTCCCCTGACAGTTATATAGTCTTCAAATATTCAAATGTAATGTCAATTGACATCTTCTGATGCCTTGATCTAATTCCCTGTCCTTCTCTTTATCCTTTCCTCAATCATATCTCTTTACTCTTGCTCCCACTCTCTGTAACCCCTTGCGTGCAAATGGCACTCTCGTCTTGCTTAGAGTGAAATGCTTAAAAAAAAAGAAAACACTCAGTGAACTATACATCTTGGCTTTATTACCTTGCCTGGGGTGAAATGCTTAAAAAAATATCTCCAGAGAAATATTTGGAATACAATTTATTTTAAATAAATTTCACCCAATACATGGCTCAAGAGCCACTCAATGTAAAGTTGGAATGATAATGATGAATTGAAAGGTGAGGCATTGGAAATTATAATGATAAGGATAACAATTGACCCTTAAAGTGTTCTGAGTTGCATCAAAGAGTCCGTTTCACAAAATGTTAATTCTTGATTTCTTAATTTTGGAACACAGAGGAAATAAGGGTGCATCAACTCTTGAGAAGTCATTTCAGATCAAGTAAAAAGGAATCTTTCTCTTGTTAAAAATCTCTGGGACATTTCACTTATTTAAATATTTTTACAAATCAGTTGTTAAATACATAAAATTGATCAATCCATTTAGAACTGGATTACATTTTGAATCACACAGACTATATTTTACCTATTTGTTCTATTTTTTATGTTTAGCAAGTACATTTGCATATTGTAAAATATAAAATCTGACATGATAAATTAAAGGGAAAATAAAAACATAATGTAGATTTCTTTTTATTCCTATATTAGAGCCTCCAACAACTTTGGTTTATGACTCTATTCACAGACAGAAGATAGTTAAACAGATTTGGAAGACTCGAGGCAAAGAAAATTTCACCAGACTTTTAGCCAGCAGATAAACATGTGTTATAAAGAAAAGAGAGGAAAACAAGAGAGGCCATACGTCATCATTAAGGTCTTATACTGATTGTATGAGCTGACCTCAGACCTACAAGTCTGATTATGTTGTTAGCTTGCTGTGATGTAAGATCATCTGAATTGCTTACTTGCCTTCTCTGTTCTCAGATTTTTTTTCTGGGTAGTGACAAAGTTGACCTTTCATTTGACCCCCTCACACACTATTTTCTGCCAAAATCAAAAAATAAAATAACAAACAAAGCTTGGACAGAAATATTTGTAATATCTAGGCCAAGAGAAAAAAGTCTCAAAGATTTCTAATGTGAGAAAGGAAGTTGTAGGGAGAGATGATTTAGTAATTGAACCGTGTTGCTGGGTGTGCACGTGTACACAGAGAAGGCATTTTATTTGATGCGGAGGATTTGAGAAGAAAACTGGATTATGAGGAGATTGGGTAGAAAAAATGCTTGAGAAAGTAAATTTGGAACGCCTTAGATTTAATGTCTTTTGGTTTTGCTGGGTTTCACCCCAAGCAAGGAAATAATGCCATTAAGATTCAAGGAGTTACAGGGAGTGAGAGAGAACAAGATGAGAAGACTTTAGTAAGGAGAAAGGGCAATAAAAAAGAGCATTCAGAAGATGGCGAATGGTGTTGCATTTAAATCTTTGAAGACTGTAAATAGCAGGGGAGCAAAGAAACTGAAGTGAGTTCCACAGATGAGAAATGTGAGAAAATAACAATTATTGAATAGAACTTAGTTAAATCTAGCTATTTCAATAGTAAAATGATGAAACCTGTTAGCCAATCTAGTAATATGCTTACAATCATATCGTTATGGTACCAAGGAGGATAATTTATCATAACAGTTGAAAGGCATTATAGAAACAACAGAGAGAAGTCATTTAACAGCAGTGGGCATATGACTAAAGCTGAGATGCCAGGTTAGAACTTATATTAAAGACCATTCTTATGGCTTTTTCATAACTTTCCCAATTGATTTGATGCTAAAAATAACTGTTTCTTTTTGTTCAGGCTTGTCTTGTCTATCAGTTAGAATTAAGAATTCATATTTTTTCAAGGATATTAACAGGAAATAGCAGTAATAGCAATTGCATAGAATTAAATAAATAAGATTAGACTGCTAGTGAGTCATTACTTGTTTTTCAATAGGAATAGATAGATCTACTTATCACCGAGGTCATAATCCTTCCCCATCTTTTGAACAAGGGTAGAAACATCCTTCCTATTTAGAGTTGGGTTTTCAGTTTCTTCTGAGGGCTTAATAAGGATGTCTGCCATGAATCTTTGGTGATATGATTGTCTGGAGGCTATGTCACTTCATACTGAAGATACTGGGTTGGCATCCTGACTAGTAGCAAGAAGCCCAAACTCTTACTCTGAGTTTCATAATATCAAGTTTCTTGTAGAGGAATATTGCACATGTCTCTACAATCACTTCTGGTGGACAACATTGAGACCATGCTATGTTGCAGGTTGCACGAAATTCCAGCCAGGTCATTTTGCCTTTAACAACTAACAGACTACAAGAGTGATAGGTTTGATTGTAAAAGATTTCTCTTTGTCACTGCTCGTAATGAGTGTAAACATGTCCTCAAAGAATGAGACACCATATAGCCTGTCACAAGATTGGTTCTAGAGATTACTGGTGGATCTGCAAGAGTGTGGTGAACAAAATCATATCCTCATCCACGTTTGACTCACCTGGACTATCTCTGCTTGATTTTTCACTAAGAATAGCGTCTCTACTAACTGATATGTACATTACTCTGTTCATAGTTTCTGCTACCTTTTCTAAACTACAACACTTGTTGGAAAACCTCTTCTGTAATTCTTGTCTTTGAGAAATCTGGGAAGCTTTCTGACCCTTGAATTAACACACTATTAGTCTCTTATCTATTTTTAGCAAAATACTAGAGGCTCTAATTAATACTGAAGTGGTTAAGCATCTTACTTCACACATACTTCTTTCAAATAAATAATATGGCTTCTGCTCTTTCAGGTCTACTGCCAATGTAATAACAGTTGTCACTGAATTTTTCTATCAAGATTTAGATAAGAATGGTAAAGCTTCGGCTGTAGTTCTAGATATCTCAAAGGCATTTAACAGGATTTGACATGCTGACTTTCTCAAGGGCTATGGTGTTTTTGGACAAATATTTGGCTTAATCTAATCACACCTAAAAAACCTATGTAATGAAGTATGTGTTGAATGGAAATGTTTCTAGAACATTTATATTGTTGCTAAGATCCTCAAGGGCTCTATCCCTAGACCTATGTTGTTTCTTATCTTCATCAATGACCTTCCTGATGTCATCAGTTCCCAAATAGGTATTTATACTAATGACATAACTATTTACTCTTAACTTAGTAGCAAGTCTGACAGATCTGGTCCGACATATTAAAACTGGCAACTGCTCTTGAAAAGGACCTCTAATCAGCGGATAAATGGGTCAAGAAATGGCTTGTTAATTTTAATGCCCCCAAAACAAAACTGTATTCATTTAATCACCATAGAACACCTTCTCTACCTATCACTCACCTTTTACCATACCTCACGTCATGCACTTATTCATTTATTTATTTTTAAAAAAATATAGCATTCATAAATTTTTATTTCAAAAAAATAAAGCATTAAGAAATCAATTGACTGAAATCGCCTGAAGATACCAAAATGTTGAAACCATAGTAGTAGAATCAGGTGGTTTCCTAATCTTCTATACCATATATGTTTTTTTTTTTTTTAACTTTTTGCCTTAAGCAAGGCGGGAGTGCAACTAGAATGCAAGTGGTTACAGAAACTGGGGGAAAGAGTAAAGAGACGTGAAGAGAAGGATGGGGAATAGATCAAGACATTGCATTTGAATAGTTGGAGATTATAGCTCAGAAGCAAGGAGTTCCACAGACAGGAATTGCAAGACATGATGTTATTGGAGTAGAAGAGACGGCTACATTTAACCGTTTCAACAGGGAAAGGGTAGGACTGAGATGCCGACCTAGTGGCACATTTAAATTAATGCAGTTTGGGAACTAGCAAAAATAGCTAGTTGGAGCAGTTACCATTGTAATATTTGTAGAAAAGACAGAGGGAAGCGACTGCACATCTGTGAGAGTGCAACTGTAAATGGGATGCCAGCTCACGGCCAAACACACTGCATATCCATATCCAGATTCATACTCTTGCTCCCACTTTCTGTAATCCTTTGCATGCTAGTGGCACTCCCGCCTTGCTTAAGACAAATAGCGGGGTCTCCAGACCATATATTACAGCAATATTCTATGCAAGGGCAAATGGTTGATTTATAGGTTTATATATATATATATATATATATATATATATAGAGAGAGAGAGAGAGAGAGACCTACATATATATATATATAGAGAGAGAGACATATATATATATATATATATATATATATATATATATATATATATATAATAGATATTTTATGTATATATTGTATATTTCCTTCTTTTATGCATGTTTCATTAAATATAAAGAACATGGAAAATTTTGTAAGTTTTTTTTATTCAGTTTTACTAGTGTCCTTATAGTTTTCAGGAACATTAATCACTTTGAACAGTTGTAAAACACTCTTTGTCCCCATAAAAGGAATACTTTGAGGACACTATAAAAACTGCATAAAAAACTTTTAAAATGTTCCCTGTCTGTCAGATTCAGTGAAAAATGTATGAAAGAAAGATTACTGCCCAAATATACAGTATATAGGTACCAATATATATGTAGATACATAATACATTGTTCATATACGGGTTGCAATGGATAAACTGTCATCTAAAATGAAAATAACACTGACATCTCATTTTAACAGATATATTTACCAAAATGACACAAAAATATCTTCAAATACGAAAGAGTAAATTTATTCAATAAAATTGTCATTGGCTTCAACTACAGCCTTCAGGTGACTTCAGAATTTCCTGCAACTCTTATAGACTCTCTACTTGTTTAAGTTGGTGAATGCTGCCATAATCCTTGCCTTCAGTTCATCTTTGGTATTACAAGGAGTTTTGTTGGTCTCTCACTCAACTGTGCCACACATAATAACCAAGGGGGTTGCAGTCAAGGGGGCTGGACAGCCAGATGTAAAGGGGTGATGTGGTTACAGAAAGTGTCTGACAGCCATGACTGGGTTCTACTGCTTGTGTGGCATGGTTCTGTTGCCAGACATAGGGTTTTTCAGCAGCTACCCTCTTGACCCAGAGCATCACGACTTTCTCAAGGCACTTGATGTAGGCCACTGTCTGAGGATCTCATCCAAAAATTCTGGACTTCTTTTCTTATCAGAATGATAAGAGTAAGTTTTCTGAGCTGACATACCTTCTTAATCACCATTAGAGTCATCCAGCTCTTTCTAAATTATCCGTACTGTCCTTAGATTGACACCCAAATACTCTGAAATGTTTGTATTGGAGCTTCCAGCATGAATGGCTGGCAGCACAGCCTGCCGTTTCCAAACTTCTGTCAGAGTGAATTGCATCATGGTGCTCTTTTTCTCTCAGATGGTGCCCAACTTACCGTACTATACTCTGCAGTTGAAAAAACAAAAAACAAACAACGTGCATATGTAAAATTAAAAATATAAAATAGCGACAATTTACCAATCACACACTATATATATATATATATATATATATATATATATATATATATATATGCACAATGTATAATGAGGTAAAAGTTTAAAGAATGTGCAAAAGCAAGAAAAAATTAATTCTTTCCATACTGAATCAAAATCAATTCCTTAACACTAAATTGCAAATAAAACAATAGACAAAAGCCTAATAGAACTGTACATTGTTTCAAGCAGAATTAGGTTTATTGAGAGAAAGCCATTTTAATCTTTATTGATGTTCAGTTCTGAAAAACATAAAGATAATTTAATTATTTTTGTTTTATTTCTACTTAAAATTAGAAGCATCGGAAAAGTATTACTGAAAAAAAAAATTGTATCCAAAAACGTTTTCCCTCAGCTACTTTAAAATAGAATATATGAAGGTAACATAGAAAAAAATATTGTAAATCTTTCCTCAGATAAGCAACAAAATATTTACAAAACTACCCATGACTCTTGTTTCATTGTCAAATATTGATTATTTACAAGCATCATTTTTGAGTGACCCTTTCTGCTGATAAGAATCCGTCAATTTCCCTGTGGAAAAAATAGAAGAAAATGATATTGAAGCAGAAAAGGATAATAGTCTTAAATAAAATTTAAAATACCAGATAAGTTAAAATAAAATACCAGTTAAGTGATAAGTAAGGTCACCTTTCATGTGATATTGATATGTGATATAATTAAGATAGAAACCATTGTATCCTTAAAGAAGTTACAAACAGACAAAGGTGGTACTTGAGTGAAGGAACACGTGCATAGTTGAAAGAAAATACACTACTGAAAGACAGGTAATCGGTTGGGAGGCTAGTAATTCCAGAAGCAAGGGAGTGGCAGGATGTGGAACAGGGCTGTTTTTAATGCAAGATCAAAACCGAGCCTGTAGACTCAGGCAAAAAATTCCCCATAGACCCCATAATAAACAGGGTTAGGTAGCTGTTTACTACCCCAGATGAGACTCTGCCCTTTCGCATATCCTCGTCTGGGTTTGACCAGCACAGCTGGAGGCAAATCTCCAACTAATTCCTGAAGCAGGTTTATTTACCTTACCTCCCCATGAAGCAGGATGTGGTACAGGGCCTCTTTTAATGTGGGGAAAAACCGAGCCAGTAGGCACGTGCAAAAATTCCCTGTAGACCTTGTAAAAAACGGGGTCGGGCAGCTGTCTACCACCCCAGACAAGACTCTGCACTTCGGCATAGCCATGTCTGGGTTCCTCTCTGCCTTTGAGCAGAGAGTTTGACCAGCACAGCTAGAGACAAATCTCCAACTAATTACCGAAGCAAGGTTATTTACCTTACCTCCCCACGAAGTAGGATGTGGCACAAGGCTGTTATTTAAAGAGAGGTAAAACCAAGCCCTTAGGCTAAGGCAAAAATTCCCTGTAGACCCTGTAAAAATGGGGTCAGGTAGCTGTCTACCTCCCCAGATGAGACTCTGCCTTTTGGCATAGCCTCATCTGGGTTACCTCAGCTGGAGACAAGTGCCCAACTAATTCCCAAAGCAAGCCCCCAGGTATATCCTGGGCTCATTATATATAGCTACTGATATAGTCAGTCCACATAGGCGATAGGGAGTGTAGGACATTCCATTACAACAGAAACATATGCAAATATTTTTTTTTAATCATTTCATCGCAAGCAAGGTGAATAAAACCATGAAGACACAAGCAGTTACTGAGTGTAAAAGAATAAGAAAAGAAACATTATTGAATAGCAAGAACAATAAAAGAAGAGATATCAAAAAGATAGTAGATAACAACTGACATTTTTGAAAATCAAAGTTGGCTGGAAAGCAAGAAGCTGAAAGAGAGTTCCACAAACAAGAAGTGCAATGAAAGAAACTGTTGGCATAGAACTTAGGGTTACATATAGCCAACTCTGGACAATTACCATGAAAGTATTTATACAAAAGGCCATTTTAACTGTAAAAAGATAAGACCTTTTTGCCAATCTAGTGCTGTGGTTAAATTCATAAAGTCTGGGTACCATAGAGGAAAGATTGTCAGAATAGTATTTATAGAAGAAAGTCACAGGGAAACTACATTACAGCAGTGGGAAAGTGATTGAAGCTGATATACCAGGTTAGTACCAACAATGTTGCTGATTCTTTTGGGGATTTTATTATAGCAGTGTTTAAATTCATAAAGTATAGATACCACTGAACATTCATCAAACAATTACCATGAAAATATTTTGAGAAAAAATTGAAAATTCATCTTTGGATTCTATCCAGAACTATGAGCAACTATGTCATTGTCATGGCATCCCCTCATCTGTACATTGGCCTTGGTGGGGAAAGCACAATATCCTATGAGTGGATTCATTTGTGATATTGTATCAAATGCTAAAATAATCAGTACCCATCTCTTCACATCTATGACTATAAATGTGCAGGGCATAATCTGGTAAAAGATTAAATAAACTGGAGCTCTCATTTCTTTCTTGTTGTACTCTGGACAAGCTTTAGTAGGTTTCCCAATTGGGATCTTCTCCAGACATGTAAGATTTTATCATATGAGGAATGGCCTTCTCAATCTTGATAGCACCATTTTAACATAATATGTCGACATTATTTAATGAATGAATATGATAATATTAACTCCCAAAAAGAAATTAATTCAGTCGAGCACAATGGGGAGTAGTGCTAATTTTTAAACAGTGATTATTACTGGTAATAATGCAAGACTCTCCCAACTGACTGAGTTCTCTAGGTCACTGGTGTGTTTATGAAAAAATAAATATGTAAAAGTTCTCTTTTCTCTCTGCCAGACACCGATAGCCTAGGGGTTAGAATCTCTGACTGATGCCAAATCGGTCGGTTTTTGGTCCTGGCTTGAAGCAATTGGATGTCTAGCCACACTGATGAGCTGTGAAACAGCAAAACATTCTGTCTTTGGATGACAATATATATATATATATATATATATATATATATATAAAAATGTCATCACTTTTTATCTGATGCCAAAGATAGAATTACTGCAATCAGAAGTAAACCATAAAGATTCTTTATGTAACAGAAGAAAAAAAGAAAGGTATGTTATATAGCAAGAATATTTGGAGATATCTATAGCAATATATGGTGTTTATATTGAAAAATAGACTTGTAACTTTGCAGAGGAATAAATATATTCTTATATGTGCCATATACTTTCAGGATTTTAGCGATCATGGCTCTCCATAACTTCCAGTCTTCTGTTGCTCTATATTTTAACCTTTTTACAAACACTCTAACTCCCTGTTTGTCTTTACATTAAAAAAAACCTATTAAGTAGTTTACTTGCAGTTTCTTCCTGTTTCAATATGTTCTTGTGAGTGTTAAATTTTCCATTCTGTCTTTCCTCATTATGTGTCCTTAGAAATGTCAAATCTTTTTTGATTGTAAGTATGAATTTCTTTAGAGTTTCTATTTTACTTAAAAGATTTCTTATTTAGAGAAATCCATTTACATTCATATGAAAACAACTTTAATGCTGACTTTTGAGATATATATCATTTTAATTTCTCTGACATCACATACACAGATTTTTCAACAAATTTTATGCTCCAGAAATTTCAACTATCTCTTCCTGATGGGTGCTTTTTGTTGTCATTGTCTCTAGAACTTTGTTGTTGCTCACATCTTTGGTCCAGGGTATTCTCAGCATATAGAACCACATTTCTGTTGCTTCAAGTCTCTTCTTCATTTGTGAGGAGATTTTTCAGAATTCACTGCCATACAGGACGACTGATACATAACTGTTCAGTACTCTATGTTTCTGTTGCTTACAAGTTTGGTCAGATTTTAGAAGGTATAATTTGCTAGTCCAATGAATTTCTGTTTCCTACTTTCCTTCCTCTGTTAATACACTTCCTAGACTATTTAAATTATTACACCTGTTTATTTTTGGTATCTCAAATTAGTAATTTGCATGTTGAGCTAAAAAAGTACTGTGAGTAGGCGCAGGTTTAATTTCAATAATTAGATTTTATTGCAGCACACTTCAGCTTTTATGATATTGAATAGTCAACTGGTCAACTGGTATATTTGGTATGTTAAAATATTTCCAAATATTATAAGCCATAAGTGAAGTAAACTTCTTAATTAGATTATATGTTGTCATTTCCATAACTAGACACCATAATGTAGTCATTTCCATAAAAGGTTGACATCAAATGCTGATCTCATTCCCATAAAAGGATGAAATCAAATGCACTTGTAACATGTTGTTGTCGTTTCTATAACAAGGCATCATATGCTGAGGTCATTTCTTTAAGAAGACATCATATGCTCTGGTCATTTCTATAACAAGGTATATGATGTGGCCATTTCTATAACAAGGCACCATATGCTGAGGTCATTTCTTTAACAAGACATCATATGCTGTGGTCATTTCTATAACAAGGTATATGCTGTGGCCATTTCTATAACAAGGCATCATATACTGAGGTCATTTCTTTAAGACATCATATGCTGTGGTCATTTCTATAACAAGGCACCATATGCTGTGGCCATTTCTATAACAAGGCATCATATGCTGAGGTCATTTCTTTAACAAGACATCATATGCTGAGGTCATTTCTATAACAAGGTATATGCTGTGGCCATTTCTATAACAAGGCATCATATGCTGAGGTCATTTCTTTAACAAGACATCATATGCTCTGGTCATTTCTATAACAAGGCATATATGCTGTGGTCATTTCCATGAGAGGAAGACGTCATTATGCCCTGATTATTTCCATATGTTAATTTGTAGCTCACATCTTGAGCTGTTCTTCTTGAACTACTCTTCTTACTGAAAACTGTACATTGTCTTTAATGTTTAATCCTTTCTTCCCACTTTAATTTGCTTCCTTTTCTTGGAGTTTTGAAGTCTGCCATCAACACAAATATCATTTGAGTACCTTTCTTGTTAAGATTTTTGCACCCCCAGGAACAAATTGCCTCAATGTATAGGTTAAATAAATCTGGTGAGCAGAGGCATCCTTTTCTTATGCATTTTCTTATTTTTGTCTACTTGCTCAGTTCATTTTCTCTCTGTATTCTGGTTCTTTTCCCCCAGTAAATGTTCTAGAATTATCAGTAGGCTTATTTTTCTTTGATTTTTTTTTTTACTAATGTAATTATTTTTATCTCATGTTATAGTAAATATGCACCATGGGACTAAGTTTTCATCATAAAGAAATCCAGTAAGCATGAGGTAGATTTATGTTTATGTAAGGTGTATACGTATCAGTAATACAGTTGAAATTATTTTGCAATTTTTTATCCTAAGCTTTCCTGGTTCAGAAAATCCACTATTGATGTATGCCAATCCTGCAGGATTAATATGATTCAACCTATATTTTTCTTTGGAGTTATTTACACATCCATATAACCAGTGAGACATATGAACATTTTAAATTCTCTATTTATACAGCACTTCAATTTTTAATTAAATGGAAAAAGAAAGAGATCTCTTAAATTATTCCTTTATGGATGTTCTGGTCTCAAGTTGTTATGATTCAGGATAGGAGACAATTACCATTATTTTAGTATCTGTTTTCTAATTTATCTGAAAAATAAAATATAAATAAAAAAGAGAATTTTTTTAGAAGCAAAGAAATGAGTGCTGTTATGTAATATCAGTCCCCACTTCTATATGGAAATGAATGCTAGTCAATTTCCTCATGGGGAGACAAGTCTTGAGGCAACAGTGACTTGGTCCTAAAGAAGGACGATGAGAATACCATGGATGGAACATTTAAGCAATGAGGAAAATGGATAAAAAAAAAAGATACTTATACATATAATCAAAGAGAACATTTGAAATTTCTGTGACACATAATGAGGAAGGAGTGCTTGGAGAATTTGGACTCCCATCAAAACTGGAAAAAACAATAAAAGTAAGTAGACTTGAAAAACTTATTTTTATGAGAAATTATTTTAATGGGAAGATCTTATAAATTTCAACTATTGGCTGTTTGGTAAATGAATATGTTATAAAATAAGACATATCTCAGCTGATTTGCAGACAAATAAACTAACATACTCAAGAGCAAGAGCCGGATGTGAATGGGACAAGGCCCCATCACAAAATGACCATTATCGTCATTTGCACACAGGCTCGACACACAAGTTCCGGTTGAAAAATAAAATAATATTTTAAAGTGTTTCTATTTTTCAACCAATAAAAATGCTTCTTTCCTAATTATACTCGCGTCATTTTTCGAGCCTGTTAAAGCCATACAAAAACGCCATAAAAGAGGTCACACGGGGAAGTACTAGCAGTCAACAGGAGGTCAGGGAAGAGATCTGTCATGGTCAGTCTGGGCAGTCAGCAGCAGTCAGCAGGAGGAGCACCACGCCAACCAGTGAAAACTACTATGGGAGATCAACCCAGACCGGGAGCCAACTTATGAACTATACCACAAGGTAGCTGTCCCAAACCCACATGTTTCTATTGAAATAAATCACGTAAATCTATTTCTGCTGTTGTCATATTTCTTTCTTGCAACCATATGCTTGTCTATAACAAATACCTCAAAAATTCTACATTTCGATCGCAGCTCGGTGGTTAGGGAGTGAAGAAAAGAATTACCTGAGTAATTCAGTCAATGAATGCCAAATGTTTCCATACAGGTAAACCACTAATATTACCATTAATATTACTACCATAGTCAAGGACTCTCTTCCAATCCAACTTAATACACAGCATAGCTTTTGATATAATTAGTAGTAGATATTTTTGTTCATCTCTTGATCTCTTGTATCCTGTATTGTAACAAAGCATTATAATAATTTGGTTAAGAATCAAAACGCGTTTGTTGCATTTAAGTAATGAATTATACATGGAAATATAGTCCTGTAGGTTTAGAAAAATATATGATTCAGTAAATAAATGAACAAATAAATCAGAGCTAATTTTAATTTGTTATTCAAAAACTATTCCAAACACATTACTCAAAATTAAATAAAAAATTTTATGCATGAGTGTTTACCATTTCAAACAGGGTTTTTTTATAAAAAAAATTACCTCTCATGTTTCATTATTCATTATCCTTTTTTTTTCCTCTTGTATGATTCATCTCTGTCAATAACAATGTTTCATGTTAGAAAGGTGATTGGCTTGTATTTAATCAATCAAAGTGTCAGCCATTTCTTTAAAAGATTTCATGAGAAACACTGGAGCTTTCATTTGGAGCCTCATATAAGCCTCTTGGCATTAGGCACAATCATGAAATTAATCAGAGAATGAGAACACTCTGAAAGGGAAAACACATACACTCCTGAGCAAAAAAATGTGCCAAGCTGAAAATGGTAAAATAGTAAGCTGTTAATGGTCTTAACAACAAACCAATGGTCAGGAAATAAGCAAGAATTAAACAAATATATAAAGTAATTTAATATGTGATAGCTTTCATCTTTGATTTCTTTAAATGTTGAAGCCTTGTAAGTAAACTTGTGAACAGTCTTTAATCGAAAGGCAATAAATAATGTTCCAATGTTGATTTTTTTAAAATCATTTCACCCCCAGGAAAAGGTAATAAAAACGATTGAAATGCAAAGGTTTACTGAATGTGAAAGAAACTAAGAAAACATTATTGGTGGGTGAGAGAGATAAAAGAACAGGATTCAAGGAGACAAAAGATGACGTTGCATTTATAGCTTTGAAGATGTTAGTTGACAGTTGTATAATCTTCCTAAAACCAGATCTTCCTCTGATTCATGTTACACAAATTTCCACCACTGGCCAGATGTAAATGTTCCAAAACCCAAGACTGAACTAAAAATTTTGTCAACTGCGCATTGGCTCTGCACATAACTTCTGTTTTACTTACATACTCAAAGAAAAATAAAATCCAAGAATTTCTACCAAATAGCACCCACTAAACAAACAAATAAATTGGAGCTGATATGAGCCTAAGAAAAGGACATAAAAGTCCATCAAAGGGGCATCTTCAGCAATCGGATGAAACAACAGCCAGAATTCACAACGCTTGTTGGAACGTGACCTCCCATCTCCAAAGACAACTCGTCAAAGGCCGTCACCGCAATAAGTCAGAACTCACCCTCCCTCTTCTACTGTATACCTCTGTGGATGACTTTTATGATTCTATTTATCTCTTTCTTTCAACAAGAGACATTTACACCAATTTACCATTTGTTGTAATTTTATGTTAATACAATTGTTTATTTCTTAAACCTCCACTTAAACATGTATATATATATGTATATATATTTGTGTGTGTTTTTTTGTGTGTGTGTGTTTGTATGGTAAGAAGGTGGAAAATGTTTGTAAGGTAAGAAGGTGGAAAATGTTTTATGTGACATGTTTCATCCCGTAAGTCTTCATTAGTTTAGGTCTGTTCATGTTGATGTGACTACACATGTGCATGAATGAGAGATGCTAGGAACTTTAAATTTAGAATTCTTTTATGTGTTTTGAGTCAATCACTGTTTTATCTACAGTAAATCTGCATCTGTGTGCTTACAACATTATTACATTCAATTATTGCTCACTTGTTTTCAGTATTCATCCATTTAATTTCAGTATCTGTAGCCATCAAGGACTCTGGTGAAAGTTATTGTATTCACATTGGCACTGTATGAAGTAAGATACAGGACTGAATACATGGTGATGATGAAAATGAGGTATGCAAATTTCAGTTTTCTTTCATGGCAGTGAATGCTGAACAATTTTCTCACAGAGACTTATAGAACAGAAATGTGATTCTACAGAAAAATGCTGAGAAAACCATGGAATGAACATGTGAATAATGAGGAAGTTTTTAGAGAAAATGAAAGCAAAAAGGACACTTGTACTTAATATCAGAAAGAGGTACTTGAAATTTTTAAGACATATAATGAAGAAAAAGGGCTTATAAAATTTAACACTCACAGGATATATTGAAGTTAAAATAGATAGATAGAGGAAAGCTGAGAATAACATGCTTAGCAAGTTTATGTAAATGGTTGGCAGAACTGGGTTTAGAATAGACAACTGTTATACTGGAACACACCTATTCTATAGTTAATATACTCTCCCACCTATAATAAGTAGGAGTAGTAGTCGCCAGTCGCTCAATGAGTTGGTCAGTCAGTTGATGTCGGACGACCATTAGTCGGATACTAGAAGTATCAGCCACCACAACTAGATTGCTGCGTCATTAATTATTATATCAAGTTCCTAATGTTTTGTACATTGAACCTATTTTAGGACCGACTTAGTGAAATACAAGCCTCCACTGTGAAACTACTCTATAACAACTTGGCGACGAGGGATTCGAACTCATACGGAGGAAGAAAAACTTTTCGTACTCTATAACAGTAACAAAAAGACAAAATTTACTAAGAGCTACAAATTGTAGAGAGTCATGATTGCCCACCTCCTAACGGATATGGCACATAGAAGAAGAGAAAAAATAGCATTACACTTAACTTTTATATTTTTTATGACAGTAAAAGTCATAATTAGTGACAGTGAAAGAGTGGCACTGAAATGACATCTTCAAAGCTCAGTTAAATTCATGCAGTTTGGGAACCAGTGAAAGTAGCTCGTTGGAACAGTTGCCGTGAAAATACTTGTAGAAAAGATAGAGAGAAGCAACAGCATGTCTATGAGAAAGTGACTGTAGACAAGATGTCAGATTCTTGTCCAACACTGTTCCTATTATAAAACTTATATCAAATAGAATAATAAACTCAAGTTAAAGGCCTTAAAGTTCATGCAATTTATGTTTGGTTCATTTAACATTCAAATTTTACATGTGTTTCTTAATTTGTAAAGATCTTTACTATGGGGGGGATGTAAAGCTGTTCATAACTTTTGCATGTCCTGTTTTCAGTATCACCATGTATTCACTTCTGTATTTCCCATTATATTCTGTCATGGTGAAATCAACAATTCGCACTACAGTCCTGAAAGATCACAAATCCTACACCTGGATTCATATTGCCAAATGTTTCACACATTCATAGAAAAAAATTAAATCATTTTTTATTTTTAATGAGAGACTGCATTTCTAATGCTTGCCTCTATATTTTAACTTACATTCACAAGGTGTATTATATGAAATAATTATTAGAGACAATGAAAAAAGATTAAGTATCATTTTGATTTTCTAATTTATCAAGTTTAACTTGATCTTTATCAAATATAAATAGTGACAAGAAATCAATAATGATCCGTTTAATAATGTCTTTGACAATGTTTATGATGTAGTTAATAAATTCTATATTTTGCAACTGTCAATGAATCAAAATGACATTCTTAAGCTCAATCTGTTGGAATTTACTTTTACTGTTTTACTCGAATGTTAATGTGATGCAATTTCTTCCTAGAATATTGAATCTATTGCTTATCCATCAAACAATTTAAGAGCTAAAAAACATGAAGTTTACTTAAAGAAATATGCTTGTAGATAATCAATATTCAATTAACAAGTAAGAGTCGGAAATAATTTTGTCAATATTTCAGTATTTATGCATGTTCAGTATTGATTACCTATAAACATTTTTTTTTTTAAAGTTTTAACTTCATCTTTTATTACTTAAAATGTTTTTCAAAAATATGGAAAAGAAGCGATTTTGAATTATCTTTCCTGAAATGAGATCCTTTCACTGAATTAGCACCTATGTATTTATCTCTCGGAAAAAACATTCATTGCATCATATTGCAAGGAGGAATATAACAAGTAGAAAAGAAAAATTAATATGATTTTTTTCTTTTGTATGAATTTGCAAGATATTATTTTTTGTATTTCTCAAGTTTTGTTGATAAAGGAGTTTTTGGGGTTTTTTTTAAAAGAAGGTATTAATCTCATTTAGATTAACAAATTTAAAAAAAAATTTTTTCTTAGGGATTTTTAGGAAACATGGGATAAAAAGCCCTTAAGAAAGTTTTGTTTTAAAATTGGAATCTGATGCATTGAATGTGTATCAGGTTATGGAAGACAAAAATGACAACATTTAACAGATGTATAGATGATGTATTGGATAGTGGCTCAGAAATAATAATAGGACAAATTAATTCAAATTATATGCAGATACCCTTGGAAAAGGTATGAATCAACCTCTTCTCCCCAAGTTATGGGTTAAATAGGATAACTTGTATCTGGAAAATTCATTATCTTACATGGAATTGTTAAATGCAATATTCACTCACAAAAAAGTAATTATTCTTGCAATCCCCAAAATATATCTTAGCTTTAAATACCCCGACCCAAAGGGTTAATAAGCTGTAAGAATAAATTAATCACACTGTTTACCATTAGTATGACTCAGACATCATGATATAACCATTTTCTTCATAATGTAGTGTTAGAGTTGCATTCTATGGAGACCTGACCCTTGAGGTGAGTATAATAGTAAATGTGCATAGAAAATGTGTTTTACTTCGTATTTATTGGTACACTAACTCAAATGTTTCAGGTGTAATCGTTAATCCTAGTCTACTCCTACAAAAGAGATATTACTGGAGAAATAGCCCTTTAGGAACACATAAGAAATGTAGTTGTATAATTTTCATATGTCTTACATCTTACTCAACCTAACTGTCATGTTTAACATAGGTAATATTGCATATTCCACCTTTAAAAACATTTTTAAAGTAACTCTAGTATTTTGAATGAATGAGTGTTTTATTGATGAATGTTATAATTAAATTGTTTAATTGCTCAAATTCTTAATTGTTCAAATGAAGCCATTTTCTATCGTGAAAATTGTAACAATTTTACTATTTCGATCACTGCTTAGGAGTAAATAAAAAAAAAATAAAGATGTATAAAGGGTAAGTAAGGAATGACATTTTTAATCGTATATTTACAAAATATAATGAATATTAAAAATTAAAATATTATTGCATACTGTATATGAAATAGTCTACTACTAAGATGTTTAAACCTAAGCCCAACTCCTTTAATACATTTATTTATATATTTTAAAAGCATGGCTCTCATTGGCATGAACTACATCGTCTGTTCAATGTAAGATAGATGAACAAATGAAAGGTCTGAAGCCCGAGTAATGACAGCTGTCATGGCTAGTCTTCCATATTTAATGGTTCTAGTAATAAATATTTATCCAATTAAAATAATCGACAATTTGAAAACTCTTTCTTTGAAGACTGAACTAAATACACTTACAGGCAAAAAGTTTGGGACTACACTGCACTTAAAAAAATGTAAAATGAAATATTTTTTTTAGAGTAAAAGATAAAATTTCAGTAATAACAGTGTATTTACATGCATTTTGACAAAAACTATTAACAAATTATTATACAACAGCATCATATTTTGTTTTCACTAATAAAACTGCCACCTGCCTTAATTGCTACTTTACAAATTCTTGGCTTTCTTTCCAACAGTTTTTGAAAAAAATAGATGGTAAACCTTCTCAAGCATTTTTCAAGCACTGAAAAAAGCTCACTCTCACACATTGGGTATTCTCTTCAAATGCTCCTATCTAATTCATCCCATATTAATTCAGTGGAAGAGAGGTCATTAGATTGAGGTGGCCAAGTCATAATTTGCAAAATTTTGAACTATTTTGACACAAGGTAATTTTGATATAATTTAGAGGAGTGTTTTGGATCATTGTCTTTTTGAAAGGTGAATTCTTTTTCCAATTATGTGTAAATCTGATGATATAGAATGTCTTTGCAAAATTGAGTGATATTATTTTTTCATGATTCCCCTGACCTGAATAAAATCTCCAGCTATCTTTCATCCAAAACACCCATGATCATAACAAACCCAACACCATGTTTAACTGTTGGAACCAAATAGTCATCTCTCATTTTTTTTTATCCTGGCTTTCTTTTCACATACATTTTCCTCTTAATACAAAACAGTTCAAATTTTTATTTGTCTGTCCACAATACATTGGGCCATGCTTTCATTGTCCAATTATTATGCCTTCTTGCTCATAACAGATTTTTCTGCTCATTCTCTTTTCAAAACAGGGTTTTTTTGATGGTTATACACTCCCTGAACCCCACTGATCTTAGTCAATTTTTTACAGTTGAGATCTACACTGGTTACTCTCAATAGGAATTAAGTTCAGCTCTCAACTCTAGAGCCATTTTCCTTCTATTTCTTTTTCTCTCAATAATCAAGTGTTTATCTTCAGAAACATTTGTCACTTTTGACACTCCAGCTCTTTTTCTCTCAATATTTGTGCAAGATTCTAACTGCTTTTGTGACGTATATTGCTCCCGATTTGTCTATATTTCTGAGATGAGGTATTGTGAACACTATTTACATCATTTACACTATTGTCCTCATCTTTGTTGCCATGTTTATCACAACGTTTCAGCCGTTGTACACTCTGGCCTTCTTTAGGTGGTTGGAATGTCGAACTGAACCCTTTATTTTGCTCACTGGGGTAGAGGGGAATTAACAGAAGATAATTGTCATCCATTAGACATGGCACGTGGAACTAGAACAGTCTACCCCAGTGAGCGAAATAAAAGGTTCAGTTCGGCATTCCAACCACCTGAAGAAGGCTGGAGCATACAACGGCCGAAACGTTGTGATGAATATGGTGAGAAAGATGAGGACAATACCCAAATAATGTAAATAGTGTATTGCTCACCATATTTAAAAATCTTCAACTTTTTGTGAATTTGTTTTTTGAGAGTTGCCTTCTTCAAATATAGTTTTAATTTGTACTCTCACCTCAATGCTTAGCTGTTTTGATTATGTCATTTTGTGCAAATTATGGTAAAATTAAAAAAAAATAAATAAAAATAAAACAATACTTTTGTAATATCAGAATTTTTTATTTCTTCTGAGACAGTTACATATGTTTTGATTATGATATTAACCAGTGCTGATTTAACATTTAGAATCTGTATTAGCATTTAACTTAATTGAAAATTCTGGTAATCTCAAAAGGTTTACCATGGGGGCTAATGGTGAAAACAAATTACTCCTGTCTCAATAGCAAATCTGTCAGAGTTGACAAAGTCAACCTGGCCACTGCTCTTGAAAAGACCTCCAATCAGTGGTTAACTGGAGCAAGAAATGGCTTGTAAATTTTAATGACTGCAAAATCAAAATGCTCTCATTTAGCCACCATAGAGAAACTTTTCTGCCTACCATCAGCATGGTTGATGCTCGACTCTTGGAGAGCAACACACTGCACCTTCTTGGCATCACATTCTCAACTGACTTGAAGTGAAATGCCTTCACTGAATTAATAGCTGAATCTACTGCAAGGAAAGTTGAATCACTTGAATGTTTTTGGTACCAGAGTACATCTTGCACATTTACAAATCTACCATTCATCCATGCATTGAATACTGTTACCATATCTGGTCAAGTACTCCTGCTACTCATCTTGAAGTTCTTGACAAAATCAAAAAAGGATCTGCAATGTTATCTATCCTGACTTTGCATCTTGACTTCAGTCTCTTTCTCACTGACGAGATGTTGCTTCCTTTTGTCTTTTCTAGAAATATTTTCATGGCTACTGCTCTGACAAGCTTTTTTCCTGGTGCTCAAACTACATGTATTTAAGTGTGCTACTAGATTGGCATGTAGGTCCCACCCTTTTACTGTTGAATTAGGTAAATGTAACCACCAGTTTCTAATCCAACAGTTTCTTTTCTTGCACTTCCCACCAATGGAACTCCCTTCCATTTTCTTGTTTCCATGATAACTGCAGCCTTCAAAAATTTAAATGCAATATCATTCGCCATCTTCTATCTTCTTAAACCCCATTCATCTTTTATCCTTTCCTCGGTCCCCTCTGTATCCTGTCTTTTCGCTTTCCTTTATTCTGCATACTTGTGATATTCACACCTTGCTTTGGGTGAAATGATTGAAAAAATTATTCATAATTTAGTAAAATTAATTGTGGACAACTGAATTCAAACTTCAACATTTTGGTTGTAATAGGATCCTGGAGAGTAAAAGAAAATACCCTGTAGATACTGAAATGCCATGCTTTACTTTAAAAAAAGTACAAAAATATCTCATTTTATGGTGTTATTTTAAAAAAAAATGGATGATGACCCCAAACTATTTGCCTGTAGTGTATGGATAATAATTCTTTCAAACTGTTTGTTGTAATAAAAAACAGTTAAAACATGGTTTTTAATGAAATATTTAAGACATGAGACAGTGTAGCACAAATAAATAATATTAGATGAAAACCTAAATGATAATTATAATAAGCTTGGCACAGCTATTAGTGTAATATCCAGCACTCAGATCAAGCATTCATTTGATGCCAACTTAGAGACACCAGTTCTTTTTCACTTATGTACAGAATGAATAAGTTAAATCTGACAAGCATGTAAGTTTTTTACAATGTTTTCCCAATAAAATTGGAATTAACTTTTCTTCTTCATGTGATGTATCCTCTCATGACATAAGGCCATCATGGCTCTCCACAATTTCCTGTCCTTTCTAGTTCTTAATAAATTTTGTCTTTTTGTTATTTCTCCTAAACCCTGTTCCCCCAACCAAATTTGCTCAAGCTCATAAAGTATGTTATGCATTGTTTTAATTTGTCCTTCTTTCCCTCAATCTGTCCTGTGAGTATCAAATTTTCCATGCCCTCCTTCCTCATTATATGCACCAGAATTTTCAACTGTCTCTTCCTGATGTTTATTATAAGTTTCCTATTTGTTTCTCTTTTTTCTAAAACCTTGTCATTGCTAACATGTTTGATCCATGGTATCCGCTTTCTTTCTGTAGAACCACATTTCTGCTGCCTCAAGTCTCTTCTTCATCTTTGAGAAGGTTGTCCAGCTTTCACCGCAATATAGGAAGACAGATATCACTTAACAATTCAGTACACTTTTCTTTGTTTCTAACAAAGTTTTTGTTTTTTAATCCTTTGATTAAATTTTGGAATGCATCTTTGGTTATCTCAATGCACCTTCAGATTTCAGTGTCGCACTTTCTAGCCTCTGTTAGGACACTTCTTAGATATTTAAATTTTTTTTTACTTGTTTGATTTTGGTATCTCCAATTCATAATTTGCATTTAGGACTCATCCTTTTACGAACAACCATGCATTTAGTCTTCTTGCAGTTGATAAAAGCGAAAATGTGATTATAACAATAAAGATAAGTATATTAGCTTGACTGTTAATAATAACTTGTAAATTCCTAGTGTTTTACAGCATGTTAGATTACTGTTACATTTAGAATGGCTTAGATAACAAAATAAAATGCCTACAGTTAAGCACACACGCATGCGTCAAAGCAAATCCACAAAGAATGGGTTTGTAAAAAGAAAATTCAGGTCATGAAACGACCTAGTCAAAGTCATGATCTAAGCCCAATTAAAAAATCTGTGATTTAAGTGAAAGACAGTACATCAACAAACCCAGTTAATATCAAACAATTCACTCACCACTGTCAGAAACTTCTTAAAATTTTAGAAAATTACTGGCTGACATTGTAACCTCAAAAGAAGCAATCACCAAATATTAAATGTAAGGGTTCACTTACTTTTGCATATTTAAATTCTTAATTAATATTTTTATAACAGCTTGATAACATTTTTTGAAAATGATTTTAATTGATTTAATAAAGGTTTTTCTTAAAGAATATATAGCTTAATTAAGATTTTGTTAATCATCTGGAAAAAAAAGAGACAATTTAAAAAAAATATTATCCAAGGGTTCTCTTACTTTTGCACTCTATATTTAACATAATACCCCATATATATATATATATCAATAAATTATTAGTTTATGTGTTAATATAGGCTTTTTTTTTCATCTTTCAATGATTGATATTGTCCTACAGTTTCTCATTTACAGCAGGTTTTATTGATTCCCAGTGATCTTCAATGCTTAAATATGAATTTCCAACCTTATATAACTTTTTTAATGGAGGGTCATAAATCATTTATTGGATTAATAGCTGGTATGGCTAGAGTTTAATTTGGTGTCTTTGAAATCTTTTTTTTTAGCAATAATCAAATTTGCGAAAAGGGAAGGAGCATTGTTATATATAGTGATCTGTACAACTGCAGAAAGAAAACTACAGGAACTCCTAGAGAAGTTAGTAAAGGTAAGTAGGTCCCACCATTTTACTGTTGAACTAGCTAGATGCAACTGCCACTTATACACTGGCAATTTTCTTTCTCACACCACTGACCTGATTTCTTGTTTCCCTGATAACTTGAACACTGTTCTCTTTGCTCCTTTTCTCAATCCTCCCTATTTTCAGTCTTCTCTTTCACTTTCACTTTCATTACCTGTAACCACATGTGTTCTTTTTGTGATTTCAACAAACACTTATTGTCACTTTTGTAATGCCAACAAACACTCGTTGTCACTTTCATCTTGACCATTGTAGTAGAGACTTTGTAATTGCAGATACAACTATAGTATGCCATTGAACAATACTGGTATTCAAATAATCTCTTGCACTAATAGTACTTGCTTGAATAGTAATCTGTATAGTGATCCTAATAGAGAAATAGTATAGTGAATAGAGTAGAGAATAGCGATCCATATAGTAATAAAGTATAGATTAGAAATGACGATCTGAAAAGTAATAGAGGACAGAATAGAATATAGCAATCATTTAGATGTTATGCAACTTCCTATATATGTGTTTCCTCAATGGTCACATAATTCACTTAATTCAATAATGGGCTCACTAACAATTTATGTTCAAACTCAAGTTTTGACAGCAACACTTTATTCCTATATAATAATTTTAGTGACATTATTACCCTGCTTGAATGATTGAAAAAAGAAATGATTCTTGTGACTTTTTCATTCACCCTTGACAGCTCCTATGTAGTATTTGGTTTTGCCATCAATAATTGCATTAGCTTTATATACTACATCCATTACTAAATAAATGCCATTCAAAGGACATTCCTCTTTTATTCTGCAGCTGTATCTGTGGGCTTCTGCTATTATACTCCTCCAATATTTTTCTATTATGGTTTGTCATAATTTTTTTTTATATTAGTACTGTAGCTTCAGCTCACCTTCAAATTGTTTCTGTTTGGTAGCTTTTTCAAAACTGGCAAATTAGCAAAATGTTCAATAATTAACATTATAAACATTTTATTGACAATTACTAAATTTAAAATCATTTTACATATATATATATATATATATATATATATATATATATATATGGTCAAGACTATATAAAGCCAGTTCAATTGTAAAACAAGAAGGACCAATTTCCACCTACAGCCACTTTCCACAGACTCCCAGGTAGAGGTATACTGTGTGATGTTGTACGAGTGTAAGAAAATGCAAGGAAGTTCATCTCATGAACTTTAGAAGTGAAGTTAATCAAGAATTGAAGTTCATCTCATGAACTTTTCTTACATTATGCAAGAAAGATAACAGTTACCCCTAAACTTGAATAACTCAAGATTGTAATGATTTGGAAAACATCCTACCAGGAGTCTATTCCACAAAGCAGCATTTCTTGGGAAGAACTTGTTTTAATAGTACTTACTTCTTACTATATGAATACAAAGGGAATGAGAATGATTCATTCTTGTTTATGTAGCATGGTGGGTCCCAATTGTTAGGGGTGATGTGTCTAAGGACTGCAGTGATAGAACAACATTTTGTATGTGGGAAGGGGATTGTAGAATGCAAAATAATTCATCATTCACAAGATCGTATAGACACGTTTGAACTTTATCATGACAAACAAGTGAGTACTGGGCAGCTCTAGGATATATATGGCAGCAATATTTGGTCTAATCTGGCTCTTGTAAAAACAGAGTATAGCAGGGGAAGTCAGATACTTACTGGAATGGTATAATGAATATCTTTAGCAATGGATCAGGTATAGGAGTTCTATTTGAGGTCTGGAGAGAGCTTGAGTCCCAATAGATGTTCAAGACAAGGAACTTCCTTGAGAGAATACCCATCTAACATGATAGATGAAAGTTTGGGGGTCTGCTCAGTGGTGGTATAATGTTACTAGTATGGTTTTAGTCTTATTGAATTTTACAAGCTGGTCCTTACCCCATTAAGCGACCTGGGCTAGGTCAGAGGAGTGATAAGCTGCTAGGTTCTGGCCTTCCAGATTTTTTGAGATGGATCTCTCAACTGTTGTATTATCTGCATAGCTACTCACTAATGATTGGAGTATGCTCTTAGGCAGATCATTAATATACAGTAGAATGAGGATAGGGCCAAGATTTCATATTTTAGTAGGTACACATGTTCAACAAGATATCACTGTTTATTTAAAAATAGTAAAATTAGTGTCTAATGACTTAGATCATCAAACATCTTATGAAAGAAAATCTACCACATAACAGGAAGTGAATTTGCATTATCTTTTTTGACCTGCAAACCACCTCAGCTTAGATTTCGGCCATGGATATTTTAATTCAGGTATATGGTAGTGAATGCTGGACAATCTCCTTGGGGATAAAGAAGAGATTTGAAGCAACAGAAATCTGTTTCTACAGAAGGATGCTGAGGATACCATGGACAGAACATGTTAGCTATGACAAGGTTTTAGAGAAAATAGAAATAAAAAGGAAATTTGGACTTCACACAAGGAAGAGACAGTTGGAATTTCTGGGGCATAATATAATGAGGAAGGAAGACTTGGAAAATTTGATACTCACAGAGCAGATTAAGAGCAAGAGTGACAGAGGAAAAGAATGCATAACATATTTAATGAGGTTGGGTAAATGAATGACAAAACAGGGTTTAGTAGTAATAGCAAAAAGACAAAATTTATCAAGACCTATAAAGGACAGGAAATTGTGGAGAGCCATGATTTTCTATGTCCTGAAGGCATATGGCACATAAAGAAGAACAACAACAGCAACAAATATATGTTTAGTTAAATAATTATGTCTATTTACTTTAGTTTTAAATATATATATATATATATATATATATATATATATATATATATATATATATATATATATAATTTATTTGAAATAACATAACTATGTTATAAAATCACTAATATATTTATGTTATAATTTTGATTAATTATATTTGCTCTACTCTGTATTTTGGGGTTATTGGAATTTATTCCGTATACATCAATCCTATACTTGTATTCATATATATATATATATATATATATATATATATAATTTAACCAATACTCATATGTTACTGCATTCTGTGATTAAAAGTTTCATGTGCATTCAGATGTTAATGCTGTTGTCTCATAGTACTCAGTCTCTAACAGTAATAAAATATCATCATCTTATTATTAGTAGTATTATTTTATTTCTTTTGATTTCTAGTATATACTCATTTCTTTCCAGGTCCCAACAAAAGACCTAATTTCAGAAATGGAATCATGAGCGATTTTTTAAAAGAAAAAAACCTAAGATCACACACATTTTACATAGATAAAACCCTTTGTAAGGTGTGAACTGTACTTGTGAGTATAATTTTTTGTATTTCTTTAAGACTTGGGCTACCAGGGATCTCTTCAGTGAGTCTATTGGTACCTTTTCCAGTCAAACTGAGGGCTCCAACAACCACAACTGGAATTGTTGATATCCTTACTTATTATTATTATTATTATTATTATTATTATTATTATTATCATTGTTGTTTTTATTTCCTTTGATTTCTGGCGCAGAGACCTATGGTTAGAAATGGCATCATGGAATTTTCCACTCACAACAAAAAAAAAAAATTACATAAATAAAGCCCTTCATAAAGTGTGGCCTGTACTTGTGAGAACAATTTTTTGTATTTCTTTAAGGCATGGGCTTCCAGGAATACCTTCAGTTAGTCTACTGGAATCTTTTCCAACCAATCCTAGGGCTCCAACTACAACAGGGATTGTTGATGTTTCCATGTGCCACATAGTTTTATTATTATTATTATTATTATTATTAACTTATATATATAAATTTTCATACCACATAATGTTACAAATAAGCATGACAGGAATATTTTGTATCTAATTCTTACTGCAATAAATATATTTATGTACTTCTAAAATCTGCTATTTTTCATGCATATTAAACACAGTTGTGTAAAAATGTATGTGGAAAGTCATTTTATTTTTATAATTGTTAAGTGTTTGTACAGATATTGAATATTTTATGAAGCATATCCTATTCAAATATCATGATTTTTTTCGAATTAAGTTTTGGGTAGAAATTATTCTTTGTTTGGTCTCAAAAGGTCGAAAAGCAAATACAACAAAATACAAACTCATATCAGATAACATCAGCAACAAAAATTTCATTTACACTTATAAAAAAAATCAAAGAAATAGTTTACATTCTGATTTACAACTTTTACAGTGAGGTGATGCTAAGAGTATTAGAATTCCTACCAGGATTCTTAACAACATAATATGTGCAGATGACACAGTTTTGATAGCAGACATAAAAAAGGAAACTACAGGAGCTCCTAGAGAAGGTAGCAAAGGAAAGAGAGATGAAAGGACTAAACATCAATTGCAAGAAGATAGAATGTATGGTTGTTAGCAAAAGGGACAGGCCAACATGAAAATTACATATTGGAGACACCAAAATTAAACTCAATGCTAACTATAAATTAAAGAGACTCAAATTAATTTTTCAGGAAAATAGGTTTTTCATGTACACTGCTATCAATCATAACAATACTGATGAGGCTTCCTTCTTAACCATTAGATTTTAGTAGTGTTTTAATCATTGATCTGAGAAAGTTGTTGTATACAACTAACTGTTTAGATATTTCTGAACTGGTTTGGCACCATGCATTACATCCAAATGTAAAGTTTGCTTTGACAAGGCTATTTATAAAAATGAACCAAATTTTTTGGTTAGTTTTTGTTTTATATTTGTGCTTTAAACAAAATTACCCCTACTGCAACCTATTCTTTGCTCCATTTCCTTATCTCCTATACTAAAATTGCTATAACTGATCTATAAACAGTAGCTTTTAGTATTTACTTATCCTACATCTTGAATATTTATTATGGATCATTTTTTTTAGTGGATAAAAGAGATGGTTGAACTAATTCAGTAACTTTACCCAAAGAGTTGTGAGTCCAATACCTGACCACAGCAGAGGTGAACAGAAATTTGGAGAGTTGAGTTACTAAAGAGAATTAACTGAAACTGAGATATCCAGAAAAAAGCATGGCTTATGGAACTAAATAAAGAGTTTGGTTTGATCTTCCAATGTATATCACTGGAAGAAATCTGGAGTGTACAATGGCTGAAACATTGTGAATTTGAACAATGTAAATAGTTAATTACCTGATCTCAGAAATATAGACAGAGATCATACTTTTTGAGTATGCTATCTTGAGTCATATTACTTGGAACACTTGGTAGAGGATGTTGATTTTTCTTTGTTCAAGATCATTCTTATCCTGACTATGAATACCTATGTTATCAGCATAGCTAGCCTCATTATCAGTATACTAGCCTTATGAGTGAAAAGTAGGAATGCTATTTTCTATGAGTAGATCCATTTGGGAGGTGATATGGAATGCTTAAATGATTATTGTCTATCTCTTTGTCAAAAAACCTTTCATGTGATGTGAAGAATGTACTTATTCAGTCATTGTAAATATAGCAGTCATACTGTACACAAGTTTGCTCTTTCAGAGTCAACTGAGTAACATCATAGTGGGTGTTAGCAAGGACTTTTTTCATAGGTTACCAAGTTGCATCAAAGCCATACAAATAGTTCTCAAGACATTCAAAAACTTTAAATTCCAAACAGATCTTTGTATTTAACTTTTCCAGCAGTAAAAGGAAATATAATCTTTTATTTTTAATTAAATCAGCAGGGTCAGAACTTGAGTGAAATTTCTTCACAGTAAAAAATGTAGAAAATATTACATGTAGATGGTTTTCAACAATAAACTGTTTTTAATTAAAGCTAATATGTTTTGGGGGTAAAATTAACTATGTGCTAATAATCATTACATTCAGAATATTTTACATTAAATTCTTAAAACCCTCATTTCAAGCAGAATTTTTTTTACCAATGAAGTTGTTTAACTTGCAAACAGCAAGACTAGAAATTCATTTCTTCCATAACAAATGCTGTGAACTTTTTCATAAAAACCTGTTTTTTTTTAATCATTTTACCCCAACCAAAGCGGGAATGGCACTATTACACAGGTGATTGACATTGCATTTAAATTTTTGATTATTATAGTATATCAGGGAAGCAAGTAAACACCAGGGAATTCCACAGGTGAGAAGAGCGAGAAATGAAACTGTTGGAGTTGCATTTAGCTTTTTCAACAGTGAAATGGTTGGACCTAGATGGCAATCTAGTAGTATGATTAAATTCATGTAATCAGGGCACCAGGAAAAAAACGCTTGTCAGAGCAGTTGCCATGATAATATTTGTAGGAAAGCCACATCACTTTGTTGAGAGAGTGACTGAAGTTGAGATGCCTGGTAAGGATTGATTATATTACTGATCTTTTTTTAGATTTTGTCAAGTATCTCGAGATGAACAGCAGGAGCACTAGACTAGATATGGCAACAGTATTCAATGCATGGATGAATAGTAGATTTGTAAATGTGCAAAATTATTATGTTTTAAAGAACTCTATAGTATATATCATACATCAAATTATATGAACTAAATTATTTTCTACCAAACTGTCTTGTTCTCTGTAGCCTTGGTTGGCAACCATTCTAGAAGAAAGACTACTCTCAATGCAAAACTCTAAAGAAGGCAATGAGAAGCAGCTCTAATAGTGTTTCCTTGGGAGTCATGTCAATTCTTCTTTTATTATGCTCGGTCCCTTCAAGTAACGATCAATAATGGCTCTCCACAACTTCCTATCCATTGTATAACTAAGTAACATTTGTCTTTTTATCACTCCGCCTAGTTCCTGTTCTGCCATTGATTTACACAAGCTAGTTAGGTACGTTATTTGCTGTTTCCATCTGTTCTTCTTATATTATTGTTTTGTGAGTGTCAAATTCTCCAAACCTTCATTCCTCATTGCATTCCAGAAATTTCAATTTCTTTCTGATTTTAAGCATACGCATCCATTTCCATTTTCCTTAGAACTGCCTCATTACTCACATATTCAGTCCATAGTATTCTCAACATCCTTCTGTAGAACCACATTTCTGTTGTTTCAAATCTCTCCTTTATCTGTGAGGAGACTGTCCAGCATTCACTGCCATATAAGAGAAATGATTATATCAGTTAAGTACACTTTTCTTTGTTTTTAATTAAATTTTCTTGTTTCTTAATACTTTGCTTAGCTTTTGTAAGATATCCCCTGCTATCCCAATATGTCTTTGGATATCCATTTCACTTTTTCTATCCTCTGATAAAACACATTCCATATATATAAATTTTGGTTTGTGCATGATTTTGGTGTCGTCAATTTGTAGTTCCTATCTTGGGATGTTCCTCTTCTGACAACCATACTCGTACATTGTCTTCTTACAATTTATGCTTTGTCATTTGTATTAATGAATCTAATTTAGTAGACAGCAGAAATAAGTAAAATATCGTCACCAAATTCAACAAGTGATGAAGAAAATTATTAAATCATGTCTTTCATACTTATAATATAATCCTAGTAATTTCAGCATGGGATAAAGATTTAAAAAAAAGAAAAAGAAAATATTAAGAAAACATTCTTAAATCATTAAATCAAATCTTTCACATTCACAATACCATCCTGGTATTACAGTGAGTGATAAAGATTTAGTTCAATCCCTGAGGGTGGTAGTTTGTACTTGAACTCAGTAGAAACAGGGTGGGCAATAACTCTACTTGACTAAATAAGAACTAGATAAGATATCTGTGGACATGGGCAGTGGAACAAGAACAGTCTACCCATAGATTAAATAAAGGGTTAATTTTGAAATTCCCTGTAGGTTATTCTGATTGATATACACATAATGAAGGCTCGAAGACAAATGGGTGAAATGTTGTGATAACAAAAACGATGATAAGGACATTAGTCCAAATGTAAATAATACACATAATCCATATCTTGGGTTTATAAGAATAATTATTTTTCTGTGAGTGAATATTATATTAGTAATTTTCTGAGAATAATAATGATTTTTCCAGATACAAGTCCTACTATTTAACCCATAGCTGGCAGGGGGAGATACATTAATACCTTTTCCAAGGATATTTGCATGTAACTGAATTTACTGATCCTGACCAGAATTGGAATTCAGCTCTATGATTTTTCATTCTGAGGCTCTTCACCACCCAAACATCCAATCACATTTTAGGAGTAAATATTAATAATAAAAAAAAGGATGTTATTGAATTATATTCCTTTTCCCTATTTTTTTCTGCATTATAAATTCATGAAATTCTAATTTTCTTCTTCATATCTTTTCTAGATATAGGTGATCACTCCCTATCATTTGTTGCCTTAAGTAAGTTTTGCCCCTTTACCCTTTCTATAATCTTTGTTTAGTTAACTGGTCACACAAACTTTTTAAATATTTTACATTGTTTTCTTCATTTCTTTTACCTTCAGTATATTCTGTGAATAGTAAATTATCTAAACACTCTTTACTCATTATGTATCCTAGAAATTTCAACTGTATTTTTCTGATTATATATATATGAATTTCCTTGTAGTTCTTGTATTTTTTAAACCTTCCTCATTGCTCACATGTTCTGTCTTTGATATTCTTACGAATAGAACAATAACTCTCTTCCTTCCAGTATTTTTTCATCTGTGAGGAAATTCTTCTTCTCTTATATGGCATATTCATTCAGGACATAGGCTCTAAGCAGTTTTTCTCCCTTTGCTAAAACCCTTGTCCCTCATTCAGCTATCTATTCACACAAGCGCATCAGGTAAGCTCATGCCTTCTTCTGTCTCCCTTGACTTGAATATACCCCATGAGGGTTAAGTTTTCCAAGCTCCCCTTCATCAGTGTGTGTCCAAGGAATTTCACCTGTCATTTTTCCTGATTTTGAGTATAAGTGTCCTTTTTATTTTTTTAAGCTTCTTACCCAAATCAGGGCAGGATGCCACTAGCACGCAAGGGGTTACAGAGAGTGGGGGTGAGAGCAAAGAGGCATGGTAGAGGAAAGGATGAAGGGAAGGACAGGGAATTAGATCAAGGCATTTGAAGATGTTGATTGACATTACATTTGAATATTTAAAGATTATAGCTATCAGGGAAACAAGTAAAAGAAAGGGAATTCCACAGACGGGAGGTGCGAGACATGAAGCTATTGAAGTAGAAGAGACGGCTACATTTAATTGATTCAACAGTGAAAGGGTGGGACTGAGATGCTAGCCTAGTTGCATATTTTAATTCATGCAGTCTGGGAATTAGCAAAAGTAGCTCAATGAAACAGTTACCATAAAAGTATTTGTAGAAAAGACAGAGGGAGGTGACGGCATGTCTGTGAGAGTGTGAGAGAGCGACTGTAAATGAGATGCCAAATTGGGGCCAATCACACTGCATATCCATCTCTGGATTTTGTCAAGGACTTTAAGACAAACATTGGGGGCTCCAAACCATATATGGCAGCAGTATATTTTTTTAAAGACATCTTAGTAGCTTATTCACTCAGTCTGTGAAATTTTCAGTATCCTTCTGGAGAACAAACATATACAAAAAAAATAAGTCGGGCTTATAATGCCATCAACTTCAGTATGCTGAATCCTATCATTTCAAAAGAGAGAAATGCATTGACTTCTTGCTGTCCACTCCCACCATCACAGAATAATTGTATTCATTTCATTTGATTAAATTACAAATAAATAACATAACAGTAGCCAGTGGTATATAATTTTTTTTTTTTTTATAAACGTTTATCTGATTCAGATAGATCATATCAAAAGAAAAAGATTTGCCTGGGGCACTAAAACCCCAAACCAGTCCTTCACTCTGGTGCTAATGCTCTTGAAATTTCAATTAAATCAAAAACTTTCCCTGGTTCCTCAAAGAACATATCCATCTTTGTGTCTGACTCACTTGCTTCCTGATTGCCGAATGCCATCAGACATTCACAGGAGATTCTCTTCTTTGATCACTCAATCATTGATAATTCTTCCTGGCTCACCAAAAGAAGGAAAACATTCTGAAAGGCACAAATAAAATAAACTTTCTTCTTCTCAAAAATTTATTTCTTGTTTTATTTTAAAAAATGTTTCATTGAAATATAGCTTTGATTTATGGTTATGTGATAAATATTTCCTAAGTCATAAAAGAAATGCTTGCATATGCTATTTTGCAGAAGTGTTTGTTTTCCCACAGCTCTGTGTCAATCAAACACTTATACCCTACGATATATACATATATATATATATATATATATATATATATATATATATATATATATATATATATATATAGTGTTGTGCAAAAGGAAGTGAACCCCTAAGATAATATTTTTTAAAAATTGTCTTTTTTTCCAGATGATCAACAAATGTTAATTAAACTATATATTCATTTAGTAAAATCTTTATTAAATCAATTACAACTATTTTCAAAAATTTTTATGAAGCTGGAATAAAAATATTAATTCAAAATTAAGATGTGCAAATTTAAGTGAACCCTTACATTTAATATGAGGTGACTGCTCTTTTTGTGGTTACAATGTCAAACAACCATTTTCTATAATTTTTAAGAAGTTTTTGGCATTAATGAGTGCCACTTTTTGACCATTCTTCTTGTCAAAATACCCACAATTGCTCGATATTACCTGGGTTTCTTGCATGCACTACCTTCTTTCTGTTGAATTACAGATTTTCAAATTCTGTTTAGATCAGGATGTTGACTAGGCAGCTCTAAGACTTGAAATTTCTTTTTACAAACCCATTCTCTTGTGGATTTGCTTTGATGCTTCAGATCATTGTCATGTTGAAAGTTCCAGGCTCAACCTAAACCCAACTTTTGATCTGAGGACAAGACAAAAATTAAAAATTGCTTGGTATTTTGCAGTGTTCATTGTGCCATCAATGAATACTATTTTGCTTGTTACGGCTGCACCAAAGAAACCCCAAATCATAATGCTGTCATTACCATGTTTAATGGTTGGTATCAAATTCTTTTCCTCAAAAGGCATAAATAGTGGCATTTTCTAGGCATTCTGCCAAGAAGCTTGGCATTGTTCAGAATTTGTTGTACTTTAGATGTATGCACATTGATTCTAGCATTGGCCAGTGAACATTGGAAAACTGCAAAAGTCAAAGCAGGATTTGCCTTGGTTTGCCAAACTAGATGTCTGCTTGCTCTTGCTGGTATTTTTTGCAGACCACCACTTTGTGATTGTGAATCTGTCATACTAAATGTCTTCCATTTATAAATAATTTGTTTTACTATGGAGAAGTGCACTCCAAATCCTTTTGATAGCTTTTTGTATCCTTCTCCATCATTATTAGTTTCAACTAAGTGATTTTGTATATATATATATATATATATATATATATATTTGGTTGGATTGATGTGAGTTTGTGTCCCTGGGTTTCATACGTTTGTCTGATGATCGCAAAAGCGTGAAACCCAGGGTCACAAACTCACCTCAATCAAACCAAATATGTTAGCTCTATCTCTTTCTAATATGTACCACACATATAATATATAAATAATTATATATATATATATTAAAAAGAAGATAGAAACCTCTTCCTTATATATATATATATATATATATATATATATATATATATATATATATATATTATACATACAGGTAACACAACTCAAGTTTCATGCACAACAAGATTGTGTTGTGCATGAAATTATAAGTTGTGCTACTGGTGAGTGATAATATATATATTTATTAATACATACTTAATAGCTCCATTATATAATATTGAGTACTATTTTCTAACAACTGCACACAATGTGTGATTTCTTATATTCATATATATACTAATATATTTATTTGGTACAAGTGTTTAAGTTGATATCCCAGTTTTGTTTTTAATTTTCTTAAAGAGTGAAATTAATAACAAGCGTCTTTTTTTTTAGTTCATTTCACCGTTCTTGCAGAAATCTCTTCTGGCTTTTTACTTTCCTGTGAACTTGTTATCTTCTGTCATCTTACTTCTTGTTTGTTTATTGCTTTCACTCCTGAATAATGTTTTCTTTTTCTCATATTCTATCACACTCAGTAATACTTAGTAGTTTTATTGTCTTGCTTGGAGTGAGATGACTAAAAAAAAAAGGAAAGGACTTCTCAATTTAGGCTGTTATTATTAATTTCACTGTTTGAGAAAATAATAAAAACAAAGGTAACACTTTAAATACATATACCCATTATATATATATATATATATATATATATATATATATATATATTAGAAAGATCCTGGACTATATGTACTCTGATAATAACGGCTAATGCAAATACATAAGTAGTTAACACTGCCCATTTTTTTGTCAGTCTACCAACATATATATATATATATATATATATATATATATATATATATATATATATATATATATTGATAATATTAAGGCAGCAATCCTTCCTTTATGCATGTTTCATTACAAATGACAGACAAGGTACTATGGTTAAGCTTTTTATTTAATTTTTCTTGTGTTCGAACAAGAGCTTTCTTTTCTGGACAAAGGGTATGTAAGAACTGTCCAAATTTTTATATTTCCGAGTGCTTTCGGTTATACCTTTAGCCATTATCAAAGATGATTCAATTTTTCAGCTTAATTGAGTGTGTGCATTCTGTGTATGTCTTAGTGGGCGGTAGGGATGTTTTTAATTTCCGAATACGGTTAATGCATTGTGACTTTGTTCACAGTTAATATTGTTAAGAGTTGGCTTTATCTTTTTTATTATTAAAGCTTCCATTATTTTTAGTCTTTTTTTGCAGGTGGATGCAGTTAATATATTTGTGTTTTCTACTAGTATATTCTTAATGGAGTCAGGTAAATTTGTGTATGTGTATAAATGGGTTCTAATGCAGCTGTGATCAGATAGGCGTAATGTAAGACATCTGGATAAGCATGTGGTTGTGCAAACAATGTAATTATTTATGAGTCCGGTTTGATCAGGAACGCAGTTCCTTAAAGGGCATTTGAATTCATACATAATGTTCGTTCTTTGTAATTTTGACTTAGTTGGTGTGTTGTTATTTTTGAGGATAAGGTTGGCTGTCTTAAATTTTTATAAGAGATAATTAATCTGATTTTTTTTATTCTGGTCAATTGGAGTAGTATATTTCTTTATAATATGCCTTAGAGAAGATTTGTCTTGTTTGTAATTAATATGCATTTGGTTTTTGTAATAAATATGTATGTGATTTTTGGCTGTGTGTTCGCTATTGTTATTACTTACTTTGGGGAGAAATAATCTAATTTGGTGGTCTATAAGGTGGTTAGGGAATCCGTTGTTGATTAGTGTTTGTATAACATTATTAAGTTCTTTGAGGAAGAGTAGTCGAGAGGATGAATTCTGGTGTGCTCTATTTAGAAAGTTTGGTCGACGGGGTGTTTGTAAATAAATTTTTGGCGTCAAGTGATGCTATTATTCCTTGGTTTGTTTTTTTTTTGTAGTTTTTAAAATTTGCAGGAATTCATGGGTGAATGTGATGCTGTAATTGGTAGGTAGGTATGCTAACCATATTCGGAAATTAAAAACATCCCTACCACACACTAAGACATACACATAACGCACACACTCAATTAAGCTGAAAAATCGAATCATCCTTGATAATGGCTAAAAGCTATTATGAAATATTTTAATGAAACATGCATATATCTATATATATATATATATATATATATATATATATATATATATATATATATTAAGGCAGTATAAAATAAATCAACATAATATATATATATATATATATATATATATATATATATATATATATATATATATATATATATATATATATAAGGCAGCGTAAAATAAATTAACATAATACTTCTAAATTATTTTAGAAAACACAGACACAGACACACACACATATGTGTGTGTGTGTGTGTCTGTGTGTGTGACATATCAGAAAGATCCTGGACTATATGTACTGAGATATTAACATTTAATGCTAGTACATATGCAGTTAACACTTTGAAGTTTAGTTTATCAATCTACTAATAACTTTTCTTTCTTTTTTACTAAGATCAACCCAGGTAAAGGATTATTCAATGGGGTGAATGATATGAACATAAAAAGGCAGAAGTATTAAGCAAAGATTATGAGGATATGGAGGATAGATAAATGATAGTCCCTAGCCTTAAATAGGTTAATATTGGAGTCTATATGAGGATATAGCAGATAGATAAGAACTGAACATTCAAATAGACTGGCTAGGATGGTTCATTTTTTTTTTTTACTCCAACTATACCATTTGTTAAATTGTCAACCATCCCTTTATTTAGGCTGTGAGCATTTTAGACAAGTGATTATATTACTGAAATTTAGTATAAAAAAAATCAAAATTTACAAGTACACCTTTTATTCCAACCCCACCATTTGTCGGAAATGCAAGTGTAGGCTTTATAATATCTACTTGCATTCAGTTATTATGTGAAGTTTTATAATACTGCATAAGAATGGCTCTGCAATCTTGAGGATTTATAATAAGTACAAACAATGTTTCTTCATCCGATCTTCTAATAGACCCTCAAAATCCATTATTGCTAAGCTTTTAGTGGATATTCTTTAAGTTTTACATAGGTTTTTGAGTGGTATGTGTATTTCAAGGTCAATCAAGTGTTGGTTCAAGATGATGGCGGTTCAGGTTGACCAATCACCGGTGAAATGCCAGAAAATGCCAAAAAATTGGTGAACTTCATGAGAACTCTTACGGTACATGCCATCCATTTTTTTCACATGAGTGCAATTGGCTATGGAGTTGGCCAAGAGAATCTAACAGAAAAACTGAACATGTATTGTGCTGCTGCAATGTTTGAGGTTCAGCTCTTCACATGTCTATTTCTTCCCATGAGGACTATTTTCAAAAGTAAGTTGGCCAAATTTAATAATATATAAAACAGATTATTTTCTAGACTTATGCTGTATATATTTTATATAGTATATATATATATATATATATATATATATATATATATATATATATATATATATATAAAAAAAATATATTGTTCAAAGCAATATATTATATATATATATATATATTTTTTTATATTATATCTATATATGCATATATCTGTATCTATCTATCTATCTATCTATCTATCTATCTATCTATATATATATATATATATATACATATGTTTAGCTGGCCACTCCTATTCGAGGATACTTGTCTACTTGGGTGGCTAGCTAATCCCTATTGCAGATAGGCTATATATATATATATATATATATATATATATATATATATATATATATGTATGCATTTTAATCGATTTCACTCTAAGCAAGGCAGTAAAGCTACAGATACAAGATACAAGGAGTTACTGGGTGAGGAACAATTAGGGACACAACCACTACTAATGAGCGAGAAGAGAAAAGAGTGACCAGGCGTACAGTAGATAGCGATTGATATTGCATTTAAATTTTTGGAGACTAAAGTTGGCTGGAAAGCATGGAACTAGAAGGGAGGTTCACAAACAAGAAATGAAACCATTAACATAGAAAAATTGTTTTGCACAACACAGTGAACCAACTATTTAAGAAGTTAACCTAGCAATATATTCAATATAGTCTTTTCCACTTCATGTCAGCTGAGAATGTTAGCTATGAGAAGACACAAGTCACTTTCCTGTAGGTTAGCATCAGCCATGCTGATGGAAGGCTGAAATGGGTCTCTCAGAGGATTAATTGAGAAAAGTTTAGTTTCTGAGGTGTTAAAATTAACAAGTTAACAATGGACTTGTGGTCATTTTGACCTTATTGAACTAATCAGGCTTACTATCAAGACAGGAGTAAATGGTTTTGTCATCAGCATAGATACTAAGTTGAGTGCTTATACAATTGGGAAGGTCATTAATGAAAATAAAAAAAACAATTTAAGACCAAGGATGGATCCACATTCATATGAAAGGATATTTATGGAAGAATAAAATACCTTATCTTTCCTAGATATCAAAGTTCACTGCATTAAAAACAATTTAAAACTTGGAGTCCACTGGAAATCAACCAACAAAAACAATCTAATAAATTTGTCTTCTGTTTATAGCCAAAAAATAAAATCATAATCATTGGGTTCTACTTAAGAGCACTCAGAATTTACAACTTTCAATATTTATATGAAGAGGAGAAATATATTGAAAACACTTTTTTCAGGACACTAATTATTTTATATTCAATGCAAAATAAAAGGCCTATAGAATATTCCTAAAAAAAAGGCCATCCTGACAAACACAATGAATCAAAAAAATATATTGTCCAACCAACTAACTCTATCACATCTACAATTGGAAAGAATCTATCAAAACTCAAAATTTTTTACTGTTACATCTAAAACAATAAAAGACTTTGTCAATAATAAACAAAACAATAAGCTAAAACTTGAAGGGGGAATTTACTCGATCACCTGTAATAGTTGTCACAAAAAATACATAGGAGAAACCTCAAGGAATGTAAATAAAAGATTATATAAACACAAAAGGAACATTTTACAAAACAATACATCAAATGTATTGGTTACCCAGCGTAATTACACTGACCACAATTCTGACATAAAAAATTCTACTCTCTTGAAAGGAAAAACAATTCACTACAGCAAAAATGTCTTGAGATCATCTATGGTAAATTTGCACCCTGGCTCTTACAAAATTTCACCATTACTGGTAGAACTTCTGTTATAACACTGTGAGATATCTACTAACAAAAGTGGTGGAAAGTAAAAGAAAAAGAATTGTTATGGGGTCCTCCCCTTTTTCATATAAGTGGACTTGACCAGAGTGTTACTTGAAAATGAAATGTTCTCATATCATTTGGTGATAAAATTCTCCAACAACTTCTTTGTTGAATAAAGAAAACTGTTTGTGTTTGAAATCTATACAAGCACTCTCAGATTATGATCTCTGTTAATAATCTGGAATTCATTTCAGAATCAATAATTTGTATTCTTTTAATGTCAGATATGGTTTACAACTCCAAATTTCTCCATCTCTTCCATGGCTTTCTTATGTTCCTTGATTCTTGAAATTAAACTTTTTTCTCCATGTTTTTTCTAAATAACTTTGATGCTATAATTTATATTTTCTCTCAGATTTTAGTCTTTACTTCATTAGAAACAAAGAATATTGAGATTATTGAAGAGTACTGAACAGTTACATGATATCTGTCCTCCTATATGGCCGTGAATACTGGACAAATTCTTCAAAGATGAAGAAGAGATTTGAAGCAGCAGAAATGTTGTCTTATAGAAGGATGCTGAGGATACCATGGACAAAACATATGAGCAACAACAAAGTCATCAGGAAGAATAAGATGAAATTTCTCGAGCATATAATGAGGAAGGAGGGCTTGGAAATTCTGATACTCACGGGACCGATTGAAGGCAAGCGGTACAGATGGAAACAATGTATAAACTACTTGGTCAGTTTGAGTAGATGTCTAGCAGAAAAACGTTGAGGGGAAATGACAAAAAGACTGAACTTATTAAGAGCTACAAAGGACAGAAATTTGTAGAGAGCTATGATTACCTACTTCCTGAGGGGACACTGCTCATAAAGAAGTTTCACTTGTTAAGTTTTATGTAATAAGGAGCCTCTGGCAAGACTTGAACTGCTGTATCATAACATCAGAACTACCTTCATTGTTACCATTTCAGTTCTCGTGCTTTCCAGCTTTCTTCAGGTAATCTTTGATCCTGTTAACCTTCAGGGAATATCAAACTGATCCGTTTATTTATTCCATAGGGTCAGATGATTTTTATTTCACTGTCCATGGGATATCTTGCCTTGTTCTCTTTTTAGTACTGCTAAGTTACTACTAGCCATGCTTCCATGGAATCTCAGACTTTACTAACTGGCTCAGAGACTAAACACACAAATACTATGCCACCATATTCCTGAACCATCACTTTAATTCAGTAGTCTATTGTCCCATTCAGACTCAGATTTTGTGAAAATGAGGTAACTGATCCATACTAAAAAGTGAACAAGACATGATATCCTTACATAGGGAAAATGGAATGAGAAAATTATCCATGTAGTGAACAAGATAGGATATCCCTAGATATATACAATGGAACAAGAACAGTTTGCCCATGTAGAAAACAAAACAAGATATCCTTGGATAGGGATAATGGAATGAGAATTATTTATGCTTGTGGAGAATAAGACAAGATATACTTAGATAGCTACAATGGAATAAGGACAGTCTAACCATCTTGATTACATAAATGCTTCAGTTTGAAATTTCCTGAAGATGATCTGGACACCTGAAAAATGTTAGAGAGTACAGCTAGCAAAACATTGTAATAATAATAAAAAAGGTTAGGGTAATAACTGAAATGTAAATAAAATGTAAATTCAAACAGACATACCTTGTTTCCTGTTTAGCATTGGGTTTCAAGTTCCTCTTAAAGTCTTCTTATTTTCTTTTACTCTCACTAGACCTTTGTGTCTTAGTGACATTATTGCCTTGTCTGTGATGAATTGATTAAAAAAAAGATTAAGTGATACATGAATCATAATAATAATTAGAATGTTAATAAGGGCAGAGTAGGAGTTGTAGAAGTTTTTTTTAATCATTCAACAGATGACCTTTGAGGTTCAACATAGAATATTATAATATTTATCATAAAATCTATGACCAGTATTTAATATTTGTTAAGTGCTCACACCAATAATACCTGGTGCTTTTCACTTAGGATCAATTGACAACAAGTATTCTTAATGTTGTGGATTCTGGGTTGAAATCCGGTACTAATAAATAACAAACACCAGAAATGAATATATGAAAATAATGTATTAACGTAATAATACAAACTGGTAAAGCAGGTTAGTAGTTCCAGGAATATGGGTTAGTAGCAAAATATATATATATATAGTCTTTGGTATTGAAGTATCACTTCTTACTGAGTCTACGTGCTCGCTCACTGTTACTCTTACAACGCTGTTACCTCACCCTACAACCTTTTACTCTGTCACTCTGGACTCGACGGTCTTGCTCTCTCGGGTCTTCACGTAGTCATAGTATATATATATATATATATACTGGGTGAGTCCATTTGTGTAAAAATGGGGAGAACCCCTCAACACTTAACATACCAACACATTTCACAGTATTCTTACTGATTTTGAAATACTGTCATTTCTTTTTATGTGCTGTGTCTTTTCAGGATATAGGTGGTCATGGCTCTCCACTTCCCTCTATCACTTGCAGCTCTCAACAAGTTCCATCCCTCTGTCACCTCCTCAGAACCATGTTCTGTCATCCCCTTGCTTAAGTTCACTAGATATGTCATGCATTGTTTTCCCTTGTTGCTATTTCCCACTATTTGACCTGTGAGTATCAGATTCTCCAGGCCTTCCTTCCTCATTATATGTCTTAGAAACTTCAGCTGCCTCTTGCTGATATTAAGTATAAGCCATCTCATTGTTTGCATCCTCTCTAACACCTCATTGTTGCTCATGCGCACAGTCCATGATATCCTCAACATCCTTCTGTAGAACCACATCTCATTGCCTCGAGTTTCTTCTTCATCTTTAAAGAAACCATCTAACATTCACTGCCGTAAAGAAGGACAGATGTCATGTAACAGCTCAGTATTCTTTTCTTTGTTACCAAAGAAATCCTTCTGTCTAGCAATACTCTTCCCAACTTTCGGAATGCATCTTTGGCAATCCCAATAGGTCTACGGATCTCAGTTTCACACTTACTGTCCTCTGTCAAAATGCTTCCCAGATATTCAAATTTCCGCACCTGCTTGATTTTAGTGTCCCTGACCTGCAAATCACTTTTAATAATGACCATGCATTCTGTCTTCTTGTAGTTTATGCTTAGTCCCTTCTTCCTGCTCTCTTTCACTACCATCTGTATAGCTTAAATTCATCCACATATTTCTATTTGAGCCCTGATCTGAAAATCATGACAAAACTATTTTCACAGTGATTGCAGGTAATGTATTTGTGACTTCAAGTCATTGAACACTCAACATCCACACAGTGTTCAGAATGATAATTTAACTTGATGTGGATGATTACCATTAAATTTTTCTTATGCTGTACCAAGTACAAGTAACCCCCCCATTGATCTGAAGTTCCTCTTCAGATCAATGGGGGTGGGGGGGGGTTACTTAGTAATTCACATCTCCTCTACCCGTAACATGCAACAGGAGGTTTCACTGAGTTATGGTGTACTAGTAGCAACTTATTATCAAATGCCACATATCTTTCATGGGCTTACAGACATAATATGTTGAAACACTGGTTCACATATGATCACCAGTTAAGCAACTTCGAGTCTGGTCAGTAACTAAATTGGATGTGTGTGTAGTATAATGGATAATGGCTTGAAATTGGAAATCACAGTACCGAGTTCTAATTCCAGTTGGGTTCATTATATTCACTTGTATGCAAATATCCTTGGGAAAAGTATGAATCAATATCTTTCCCTCCCAGCTATGGATTAAAAAGTATGACATCTATCAGTAAATCATTATTATCTCAAAAATTACAATCTATACAAGAACTGGTGTTTTAATGGGATATAAGTCTAGTTGTTTCTAGAAAAAAAAATCTTTTGAACTATGTACCTAAAATGAACATCGCTTAGCTAAGAGGGATTTAATTATGACAAAGGTATGACAATGATAAACAAATTGGCAAAATTGTTATCAGACCTACCCTGGTGGACAAAATAAAGGGTTTGGTTCGAAATTCCAATCACCTGAAGAAGGCTGAAGTATACAACAGCTGAAATGTTATGAATGTGGCATTGAAAATGACGATAACAGTCTGAACAATGTGAATAATGTAACTAATCATAATGCCTCATCTCAGAGATAGAGACAGATAGTGAAGTCTGTATGCATTCGTAAGTGACATATGAGAATGCATCATAGCAAATTTAATTATGATACAGATTAAAATATTTTAGTAAACCATCCTCCTTCCCTTCATATTCCTTTGATGAGCTGTAAGTTCCACTTGAGCAGTTCTTTTCACAAACTGCTGCTCTGTGGAACCAACTCCCAAGAGGATGTTTCTCCAATCACTACAATCTTAATCTGTACCAGCCTAAAGTCCATCTGAAGTTATTACGCAAATCACATAAACCTCAATAACTCAAATTTGCTTTGAAAATGTTTAGTCAAATTTTAAATGATTAATTTAGACGTGAAAACAAGTTTGAGTTAAATTTTTGGTTTTTTCAAAAAATCCAATAAATTTAATAAAACATGCTGAAACTTCGTAAAAATTCAACGGAAGTTCTGTTTTGATATCTAAATTAAAATTTGACAAAAATTTCTCGAAACAAAATTGAGTTATTGAGGTTTGTGAAAGATTAATTTGATTTACATAATAACATCAGACAGACTGTAGGATTAATACTTATATTTCGTACATATCCACATACTTTGTAACCCACCTTGAGTGACTCTTGAGCCTTGTACAGGGTGAACATCACTGTAAAAGAAATGTACAGCCACTTGCTAAACCTTGCCATAAGACTTGTAAATCATATGGCAAGTCATTTAACTGAACATGTTAAGATTTTAAGCAACACCCAAGAGTTGATATGGTTACAACAGTCAAGTCCAAAAGATGTTCATTAGATATCATGTGTACATGTGTAATGTGTGTTATAGAGTTTATAAGTCATTAGCCATTCTCAAAAGCCATTTACAATCTCATGCTCAATCCTACAAGTCATTTACAAGGAAGACATAAAAATAAAATAAATAGTTATTGAGAATATAGTGTTGTATAAGACTAAATGGTGGTCATCTGCATCCATTGAGCAGATAGGAATGAATATATATATATATATATATACTCACACACAGACACATGCACAAACATATATATATATACAGACATACATATATATATATATATATATATAAATATATATGATAAAATAAATTTGTCCATTTTCCTTATGACTATACCTACTTTGGTTTCTGTGTAATTGAATCTGCTTTTCAGGATACTTAATGGTGAAATTCCATCAACTTTAGACCTCAACTCTATGCAACATGTAATAATAAAATAAAAGCATGAATTATTTTGCTTGAATTTCTGATATGATGAGTTATCATTATTTACACAATTTACATGCAGATTATTGTCCTCATCCTTGTTGTCAGTAACAACAAATATAAGGAAAATAGTTTACAAGTAAATAATGTAAATAACGTTAATTAGTTATAAATAATATACACTTGCATAAACCCATATTGTTTTCAGCGGGCAAATTTTTTAGTTTACTGGGTGAATTTTGCCATCAAGTCTCTGGAAGGGAGGGCTTAGTTTTTCAAAACGAAAAGTAGATAAGTGAACAAATATTGTTTGAACAAGATGGACAATTTTTATTTATTTTTTATCTTATCTCTAGATATCAAGAATATAATTACAAAGACAGCTTGTCTTAAAATTGATGAAATAAAATTTTTATTTTATACATATATATGCTAATTGGGACTCATTCTATGATTATTTTCTTTGTGACATCCCTTGGTCTGACATCTTTAAACTTCCAATTGAAAATTTCAACACTGAAGTTTCTTCTTGGGTCATAGCCAGCATAGACGCTTTCATCTCTTCTCAAAAATGCTAGGTGACATGTCAATCCACTCATACCATCATGCTTGGCCACTATGGCACACAGGAACCACTATTTTTGGCTATACTAGCATGACAACTCTTGTCACAACAGGCACTAATTTGTTGCTGATCATAATAAAGGAGTCCTTGAAGGTGCTAAGTCCCTTTTTACCCATAGAATGAGGCACCACATAGATTCTAACAACTTTGGCTCTTGTGATTACTGGCTGCTCTGTAATAGGGTATTAAATAAGTGTAAGGTCTTTATTTTCTAATTTCAGGTGTTATCATCCTCTGTTGATAAAGCTGAATGTTTTGCCCATAAATTTCTTGAACTCTACTTTTGACTCATCTGGAGTATCCTAGCCTAACTTCCTAATTAGAACTGAGTCTCTGTTGAGTTATATGCATATAACTCCTTCCATGATTTCTGTTATCATCTCTAATCTACACCACCACAAAAGATGCGGACCCAATGGCATTCTTGTAATAGTGAATAAGAAATGTGCTCCAGAACAGGCTCCTTTTTTCTTTAAACAGTATAATAAATGCTTCACTCCCTCCTGTTTACCTGCCTGCCGAAATCATTATTTGTTGTTCCAGTTTTTAAGAACTCAGGTGAAACCATCCAACACTTTCAACTATTGACCTATTAACCCTGTACCTATTTTTGGGAAACTCATAGAGACCCAAATCAATACTGAATTGGTTCATCATTTCTCAGACAAGATTCTATCATGTCTAGATAAAAACAGTGAAGTTACGGCTGTAGTATTGGACATTTTGAAAGCCTTTGACAGTGTCTGGCATACAGGTGTTCTCCACAAGCTGAAAAGTTATGATGTCTCTGGACACATTTTTGAACTGATCTAGTCTTTCCCATCAAATTGTGAAATGAAAGTTATCCTGAACAGCAACTCTTCTAGATCCTTTTGTAATAATGTGGATGTCCCCCAGGGCTCCATCCTTGATCCTATTCTGTTTTGAATTTTTATTAATGATCTTTCTGATGACATCAGCTCTTAACTTGGCATCTACACTGATGACACAACCTTTTACTCCTGCCTTGAGAATAAAGCTGATCTTTCCAAGGTCAAAAACCAATGTCAAAAACAATCTTAAGTCCATCATTAGCTGAGCAAAAGATGGCTTGTTAATTGTAACCCTTCCAAAACTTCTCTGCATTAAACAGCTGAGAGACTCCTCTTTGCCTTCCATCACCATGGCTGATGCTAACCCCCAGGAAAGTGACTTATTGCATCTTCTTAAGCTAATGTTCTCAACTGACATGAAGTGGAAAGACTATTAACAACTATATATTCTGTCTTCTTGTAGTTGATGTTTAATCCTTTCTTCTTCACAAACTTCTGTAGGAGTTTTTGTAGTTTGCTTTCCATGCCTGCTGTCAACACTGTCATCTGAATATCTTATGCAGATCATGGCTGTCAATAATGAATCCTGGTTGGATTTCTAATTCTCTCAAAATCACCTCAGTTGTATAAGCCTGGTGAGAAAACACATCCATATCTTACACCCCTTTCTATATTGCCATATCTGCTAAATTCATTTTCTATCCATATGTAGGTTTGCTACCAATATAGGACGTTGGGTATTTTAATATCCTTCCCAAATATATCATGGTTACTAAGCAGTTCCAACAGATTTTTGTACCTCAATTTAACAAATGCATTTGCATAAGTTAAAAACACAGGTACACATTCTTCTGCATTTATATTGCTCTTTCAGATATCATTCTGAGCATAAATATTGCATTACTTGTCCTAGTGTTTTTAATGAACCCATACTCTTCTTACCCTATTTCCAGTTTGATTCTGCTGTGCACTCTATTCATCAGAATTCAGATAAGTTTTGTTATATGGCCCATTAGGATGATTGTCTGATATGATTCATCTTCATTTGTACCTGGCTTCTTAGGTAGTCCTATAAAAATAGATTGACTTAGGACTTGTGGTATATCACCACTCTTACAGATTTCATTTATTATTTCTGTAATTTTGTGTTTGCTGAAAATATTTAAGGCTGCCAGCATCTCCATTACAATTCCATCTGGTCCTGCCACTTTGTTTCTGTTCAATTTGGCCAGTGCGTATTCTTTCAGAAGTACAAATTTACATACAAAAGGATATTTATTTATATATTTATTTTTACAGTGTACATTGAGATATCCACAGCATGTCCCATCCTTATTTCTGCTCCCTACGTACTTCTCTTCCCAAAGGCCCTGGCCCTTTCCAGCACAGAGTTGTTCCTTTTTCCCCATTTCCTTGGCCTGATAAAATCCATATTTCAAGGCAAGTTTTGCAAATGTTTTATATGCAAACTGCAGGCCATTGTCAGTAATTAGGATTTCTGGAAGTTCATGCCTGGCAGATATTGAACACCTGCTGCCTTTATATCTGAGAGGTTGACTATTTCCATGAACCTAGTGTGGTAGGTCAATAATAACAAACAGGATTTACTTTATGAGTAAACATATCTGCACCTAATCTTTGCCAGGGTTAATCTAGTAGGTTTGTCCATATAAGTGTCTCTGCATGATTTGTGCATTCCTTCAGGTCGGTTCTGCATTTCAACACTAATTCACTTAGCTTCTGGCTTATACCTTACCATGACATGCACTGGTGCACACACTCTTGGCATTTGACTATGCCCTAATGACATTCATGGAGATGTTCATGTATGTTATTTCTCAAATCTGCAGAAATAACCATTCTTATACCCTTAAGTAAAATCCCATCATGTACAATTAGGTAAGGATGCTTTGCCTAGTACAGTCTTTGCTCTCATGCACATGTGTTGCATTCAGACCACCCATTACAGCACATCTGCATAACTTTTGAGCATTCATTGTCCTCTGTCTGGTGTTTGTGTAACTTTTCCAGGTAAGGGGTACTTGCAGGTAAGTTTTCTATTAAGCAATTCACATAAATGTTGGTACTCTCCATGAGCTTGCTATCCACTTGTAGATTCTTAAAATGGTGTCCTTGACAATGTGTCAACAATAATGAGACTTTTTCCTGGAACATGATATATTGTGTATGAGTACCTCAACAGTCACATACTGAAACATTGGGGTACCACTGGGGTAAGGAATTCGAAATTTGAACTCCTAGAAGGCTCAGTAGTGGTTTGTGGTCTGTTTCAAGCAGAAAATTTTGTCCAGTGATATAATCTCAAAATCTTTCACATGTCTAAGTTATTGCAAGTGCTTCTTTTTCAGTTTGAGCATGCCTCTGCTCAGCTGGCTAAAGAGATCTGTAATCATAGGCAATAGGCCTCCACTTTTCATAACTACTGCTCTGAGACCAAAACTGGATGCATTTGCTCAAACTTTGGTCTCTTTGAGAGGGTCATATAAGGCTATCTCTAAGTCTTCTTTCAGAGTGTTGAAAGCTTTAGCCTGGTCTTCCTCCCAAATCCAGTGGTTCATTTTGGAAAGCAGATCTCTCAAGAGTTTATCCTTTTCCAACAGCTGAGGAATAAACTTATCCTGCTGGTTTACCATCCCCAGAAAACTACATTGGTAGATTTTTGCATCTGCTTAACAGCTGCATTTTTGCTCCAATTACTTCAACAGGAATAATGTAAGCCAGAAACTTAACTTTTCCAGCTTAGACAAGACTGCATGAAGTCAGGAACCATTCTCATTTTGTGTGTTGTTCCCATATCATCAATATAGCAGATGACCTCTTCTAAGCTTTCTGTAACTTCGGTTGACATCCTATTCTGAAAATGTTCAGGAGAAGATGCTATCCCAAATCGCTTGAAGAAAAGTCTACTAAATAGAGAGATAAATATGATCAGTTTAGTTGATTCCTTCATGAGCAAGATTTGCCAGAATCCCAAATTAGCATTGAGTTTACTGAATATTTTTGAACCTGCTAATAAACTGAGAGTTTGCTTGACTGATGGCAGGGTGTATTTTCCCCTATGCACTGACTTGTTCAATTGGGTAAGGTTGACACAAATATGAGGGTCCCCTGATTTTTTTGTAACTACTCCCATACCTGCACACCATTCAGTGGCTTGCTCTACATGGCTGATAACATCAATACATTCCATGCACAGCAATTCTTTTTTTACTTTAACCACCAGTGAAAGAGGTATATGTCTGGGTGTTTTAAAAGAAAATTGATGTGCATTGGGTTTGAGTTTTATTGTGTATGGCTGTTGTTCTTGATCAAGACCACTGCTCAGCATTTCCTGGTGTATTTATGTATGCATTTATATTATGTATGTATATATATATATATATATATATATATATATATATATATATATATATATATATATATAAATTGGTTGAAAATATGTTCTGGAATGATGGTAACATCAGCCCCCATCTCTATTCTGAATTACACTTTCTTTTTGCCCACTCCAAATTTAACCATCTGTAGGTCTCCGCCTGCAGTAACAGACTTCAAGAAGACACTACTATTCACTTCATTTACTTTGTGGACAAATTTTGTGATGCACATAATTTTGTGATGTACCTCTTTCTGCAGGATAAACGCATCACATTTTTAGCCAAGCACTGAGATTCATGGTGGTTGGAGCTGTTCCTTCATTTGGGACATTTACTTTAAACCTAACTCTTAACTGCCTGTTTTGTTCTCTACATATACTTTTTCCTTTCCACCTTATCAACCAAGTATGCTTCTGTAAGGTTTTCTCCCCTGAGATTATTTTGCTGTTGTCTGAGAGTCTCAGTCTGCCTTGCCATTATGACTGACCCCTTGAGTGTGAGGTTACTGTCTAACTGCATACTTTCAAATAGATGTACATCTGTAAGACCAACAACAAAATGGTCGCGTATCAACGCCATCTTTAAGTTCCCATAATTGGAGTGTTCTGCCAAAGTATACAGAACTGTCATGAACCAATCCAATGATTTGTTAGGTCCTTGCTGCCTACTTCCTGGTAAAGACAACTCATTCATAAATTATGTTTTTCTTTCAAATAAAAAAGGAAAAAAACTCTCTTTGACAATCTCATATTGGTTTGCCTCTTCTCACAACAAATTTAAATTCCCTATACAGTAACTAAAGTGTTTACCTGGTTGGCCTGGGTCAATCTATGGAGGTTACTTGCTTGCTAAAACCTTTTGAAATACCAAATCCACTTTTTCCATTCAAGAAGACTTTTAGAGTCAAAGGATTTTGGAGGTTAAATGGGGAAAGATGCAAAAGGTGGTTGTTGATTCATTTGGGTTCTTATATTGAATCTCTGTTTTTGCCTTTTCATTATTGTCAGATCTAACAATCGTTTCCCACTACTCAGAGGGACACAAGTTCAAATCCTGCTGGAGAGCCCATATTTTTCTTTTATAACATTTCTCAAATATTCAGGCCATTAGACAAAAATAAATAACTAGATTGATTAATAGATAAATGTAGCACCTACTCAAGTAAGATTATCCACTAAAAATAATGTTTAAAGTGATAAAAATCTGTCAGATTAATAAGTAGAAAATCCATTACTTCTTTAGCATATATATATATATATATATATATATATATATATATATATATATATATATATATATATATAGTTAGGTTTAAATAGTAGATAGATAGATAGATAGATGTTATGGGTCTAAAAAGATTTTGGTGCCAAGTGACTAAGTGACCAATCACCATGTTTATTTTGGGTTCCCTTTATAGTATTAGCAGCCATATTACTTACTAACAGGTGCTTATCATAAGTAGTTCATAAGTTCAACTTCTGCTTAACAAAGCTTAGCTCAGTGAATATCTCCATGACAAATAAATGAGTGATTTGCAGCAGGAATAGTTAACACTTTCCATTGGTCATTAGTAATCTATTTTGAGTTCCGGAAAAGGCTTGGCATCAAGAACCAAATTCCATTTACATTTCCTACATAGATATGAAAATAATACAGACATCTAAAAATACATTAATGGATAAATAAATATGGATGAAAAAAGTGCCTCTGCTGCATTTATACACTTGTATAGACACATATACATATAAAAGTTATTTTGTTATTATTATATTTGGAGAGTCATGATCACCAACATCATGAACAGACATGCCTCATAGTAGAAGAGGTTGTTTTGTTTGCATTGGTTGTGTAAATTGGTTGTCACATGTATGTTGGTGTCAATGATTTTGTTTGCATTAATGTTAAACTTCTGTATTGCTTTGTTTTTATTGGCTGTGTGGAAGTCACATGACTATTTCTATAGTGCCGGTGTATATGCTTAATTTTTAAATGCTAGCTTGGTGTAATTGTGTATTAAAATTGGTTATTATATGCCAAATGAAAGTGAAATCTCCAAAACTAGTGTTGTATCATCAGCAAATATCTGCATTCATTTAATTTATTTTATAAATATTGGTGATATATATATATATATATATATATATATATATATATATATATATATATATATATATATATATATATGTGTGTGTGTGTGTGTGTGTGTGTGTGTACAGCATACATTCATACATACATAAATATATAACTATATATAAATATATAAATATTTATAAATATAAATATATAAAAATATATAAATATATAACTATTTATAAATATATAAATATATAACTATATCACACACACACACACCCACACATATATATGTGATAAAATATAATTTTAAGGTATACTATATTTATGGATTAAAGTGCTCAATATCAGAGATAGATTATATATAAATATAAAAGTGGACATTGAAATCAATAGATTAAATGTTAGAGAGCAAAAATTCTTCTTCTATGTGTTGTGTCCCATCAGGACATGGGTGATCATGTCATGGCTCTCTACAACTTCCTATATAGCTCTTAGCAATGTTTATCTATACTGCCCACTCCTCATTCTGTCATCTATTTACATAACCTGAGTAATTTACTTGCTGATTCCCTCTCTTGCCCTGAATATGTCTTGTGAGTGTCAAATTCTCTAATCTCTCTTTTCTCATTATGTACCACAGGAAATTCAACTGTCTCTTCTTTATTTCTATGTGATGATGTCCTTTTTATTTATTTCCATTTTTATTGAAAACATCCTTGTTGCACACTGTCAACCCTTTGAACCGTGCGTTCTTGAACAATTTCAACCCTTTTGCCTGAGTTCCTGAGTCAAAATTCACAAATAATTGGTATGTAATGTTTCAACATAGATATAAAAATAGTTACAAGTGTTTATCCACTGTTCATCTGGTGCCTAGGCATTAAGTCATTTTTTTCTCTACTACCAGTGAAGTGATGATCAGGGCTCAAAGTCTATGTTGACTCTTGTGGTTCTACCTAGGATTGAACTTACCATCCTTGGCTAGCAAATTTATGAAGATATTAGATTCCCACTCCTCAGTTTAATGGATGTGTTCCAAGCAGTGATAGTACCTTGTGTCCCTTCCTGCTAAAGTGGATTTAAACGTTAGGCATTATAAATGTCTCCTCACTGTGAAATATTCTATTGAATAGTGAATTTCTGTTACTTTATTTATGAAGATCCTGTTTTAACACAGTATTCTCACCGTCTTTCTTTAGAACCCTTCTCAAGTCTTTACTTCTTGGAAGTAACTGTCCAACATTTATCATCATATATAAGGATTGATATTACATAGCAGATGAGCATTCTTTTCTTTGTTTCTAATCAAATTTTCAAAATGCATCAACAAGATAGATTTCAAGTGACAAACTCATTGCAATTGAGTGAGAAGTGATCATAATTCACCCTATTTACATTCAGATGAATGTTTAATCTTTGCTGCGACTATTAAGAAATTTCAGCTATTCAGGCCTTTTTAGGTGTCTGTTAATTTGGTTAACCTACAGGGAATTTTGAACAGAACTTTATTTATTTATTCTACAGCAGTGTTTCTCAACTGGTGCCCTTGGGCATATTGATGCACACTGATGTGCACCTCATGTTAACAGAAGACCATTTATAAATTATTTTTATATTTAAAAACCCTTATTTTAAAAAAAAAGTATCTACAGATGTCATGGCTTTCAGGTTTAAGTCAAATCTTTGTCATTTTATATTTTAAACTGGATGTTAAATTCCTTAATCTTTAATAAGGAGAGGATAAACCTTTTGTCTTTGCTTTCCTCAAGACACAACATATATCATTCACAATGTTACCAAGAGACAGCAAACACAGTTTTCATACAAGCATACTTAAATATACAATGTAATGTCTTAAAAATAAATGTTTATTTTAGGAGACTTCTTAATTATTTTCCTTTTTTCAAATTTCATGACTAATTTTTCCTTCTTAAAATTGAAAGTGCACCTCAGAGATTTAGATATTCTACAAGTGAGCCCTGAAGTTAAAAATAAAACATTGAAGTACAGGATAGATTGTTCATATTCCATTGCCTATAACTAGGGATTATGTTGATTTGTTTTCTTTTTAGAACTGCTTAATTATTGTTAGCCCTCTTTTCAGCCACCTTCTCTACTATCTGGACCTGAAATTGAACTCAAAATTACTATACCACTAAATCCATAAAACAATATTTAAATCCTCTAGGCTTTTCTCCCATAGAAACAGAGCTGTGTATAGGGGGTGTAGAGATGAAGTAATGGTTAGCAGCTTAGGATAAGAAATTGGCAATCCGAGTTCAAATTCCAGCCATTTGTTACATTCACTTTTATGCAAGTAGCCTTGGGGCAGAGTTATACGATCTCTTCTCCTCCAGCTATGGATTAAATAATAGGACAGACTGGGTTCATCAATCTTGTTGGCAACTGGTCTTGAAGAAAACTTATATAATACCCACTCCAGTGTTAATCCAGATATCTTGTATCTACTTGTCTCTGGAATTCCTGGCATTTTTGGTATGTGTTGCTGTGGTATTGTGCAAGCTGTAAATTAACTATAGTCTCAGCACAGGTTTGTTAGTTAGCAAAAGTTGATTTAACTTGTCATCATCATCATATATATATATATATATATATATATATATATATATATTTGAGAATTTTTTGTTGTAGGAGTTTATCAGTCAATGTGGCATGAACTAAATAGTTCAATAAGTAGAGTAATGTCTCAGTTGTTATCCAAAAAATTGCACGTCAGATCAGTTCTTTAAGAAAGACACTATACAGCTTATAATTTTAAAAAACAAAGATCATAATATTCATCGAGTGATTAGTAGGTTAATGCATCTTTAAAATTTTGTTAGCGAAGGGATTTCACCATTTTATATCATTAAGTTTACTAATTTACTTTTTGTATGAATAATTCATTGAAATATATATATATATATATATATATATATATATATATATATATATATATATATATATATGTATGTATCCCTCTCTCTCTCTCTCTCTCTCTCCCTATATATATATATATATATATATATATATATATATATATATTTTAATTTGTATCAACCCAAGCAAGATAGTACAGCTAGTATCATGTAAGGGGTTACTGGTTGTGGAAGAATTATGATCAGAAACATTAGTAATGAGTAGAAAGAGAAAAGACTGATCAGAAGGACAGTAGATAGTAATTGACATTGCATTTCAATTTTTGCAGATTACAGTTGGATGGAAAGCATGGAGCCAGAGGGGAGTTCCACAAGCAATAAGTGTGAGAAAAAAACTGTTAACATATAATTTATGGCTACATCTAGCTATCTTAACTCTCAATTAATGGGATCTCACCAGCAGTCTACTATTGTGCTTAAACTCATACAGCCTAGGTATGAAAGCATTTATAAAAATGGCACAGATAGGCAACCTCTTGGCAGTATGTAAGTGACTGAAGCTGACCTGCCAGATCAGGACCAAAAATTTTTTTCTACCAGTTTGGTCATGGAGACCAAGGCAATGTTAGATGCAGACTTTAACTCAAAAAGTGATTTCCCTGATAGAGAAAAGGGATGCTGGTTTGATTTGTATCAGAGGCATAATTTTTCTTTTGTAGTAATTTCCCAAAAACAGGAATTTTAACATTTTCAAACTGTTGGTTCTTAAATTATTTTGTTTATTATAAACAGAATAAAATAAAAAAAAAAGAGGAATACAAAAATCAAAAATAAATTGTTTGTCCATTTCTAAAAAACGTCATTTGTTTACATTTTACAAACTGTCAAAGGACGAATATTTTCAGTAAATTCAAATTACTCACGTAAATGACTGTTCCGTATAGAATGACATTCAAAAAATTTCTCGACATTCAGGCCGGTAAATGTTATTTAATACTGTTTATTATAAACAGAGCATTTACTTAAATACTTGTATCTATAAAAAGAACGTTAAACATAAAATGTCTTTAATAAATATGTATATATATATATATATATATATATATATATACATATAAATTACGTATTTGAAAATTATAACGTAAATATGTTATAAAATCACTACAAAAATAGCCCTTTGTTTCAACACTTCTGGTTATCAAGTGATGGTGTTGATATATATATATATATAACATAATCATTCAGTGTCACTACTAGACAATAAACGTGCCTGCCTTTTTTTTGCGGGGGTGGCGCAAAATCACTCTCGTCACTGGAAATATTTCATGGCGATATATCTTCATGCATAACTTGAATAAAATTAACATCTTTTGGTTCTTTTGTTTCACTGGTTTTGATTATGAATTCAATTATCAGACGTTGTGATTTTGGCGTTGTTCTTTATATGATTCTTCATAACATTTCATAATCATTTTCAAATCATGTTAGCATTGCATATCTCGTTCAACATTGTTATCATTTGTAGAAAAATGATTTCCAAGTTTAATGACAACTTGGAGGTCTTCTAGATGCTAACAACTGCCATTGTGTGCCATCTAATGGAGCTGTTACACGCAACCAGAGGTATTTACAATCCATGGGTCCCGCTGATACTGGAGAGTGGGGGGATCACTATATGGAAAAAATATATTGGATTCTATTTTACTTTGCTAAATTGTTACTTAATCATGTTATGCAGAGTTACAGAATTTTATCAGTTATAATTGAATGATGTTACTTAATCGTTTACTTGCCATTTGCAATAAATTTGGAGGTCACACAGAAAACATATTTTAAACTGTGTTAACACTAAAAAATAATGCATAGAAATAATTCTTTTTTTTTTGTTGGACTGTGTTATTTCAAAACCGTGCAAAATGAGAATTGAGTGTATATAATTCAAACATTACGAAAAACTTTACTTTCCTCTTTGCTGATTGCTTCCTTTATTTTGATGATGGTGATGACTAATTAGACCAATTGTTGCATCGAAGAGTTGGTTGCATAGTAATAATAGTGGAGGACAAGTTTGGTTTTCACAATACCATGGTCTTTTCCCTGAAGGGAGACCACTAAATAAGACTTGATGTGGAGGCATTGACTCTTCTATTATTTCTACATGTTCTGACCATTGATTTACTGTTTGTTTTATGATCAACCAATTCAATGCTTTGACTTGTTGGCTTTTTTCCAGGACTTACACATATATATATATATATATATATATATATATATATATATATATATATATATATATATATATATATATATATATATATATATATATGGTTAAAATGGTTTCAAGAAGTGAAGCATGTAGACCTCAGTGAGGACCATCCTTCCTTGAACTTCATGGACTGGTGTTACAGAATTGCAAACAAAGAACTCTACCAAATAACAGAAACAACTTGATGACTTTCAACGGCAGCAACAACTAGAATGAATATCACATGTAACTCAAAGAGAGCATAGCGAGTTCTTTATCATAACAGTTACTCTATGAACAGTGGATTTGGTGAGCTGAGTTCAAATTCTAGCCTAGTGTGCTGCATTTACATTTACACTAATGTCCTTGGGAAGAGCATAAATCTACCTTTTTCCCTCTTGCTATGGGTGAAATAGCAGAGCATACTGGGCTCTCTATACTAGTAAGGGTAACCTGTCTAGAAGAAGGAAAATTCTAAATCCAAATCATATCTTGAAGGATTAGATTTCAGTACATATACTGTTCTTATACTTTGGCATTATTTCAGAGGAGAAACTCTGTGACAATAAAATATTGAGAGTGCTGTTCAGAAATTCTGTGGCACCATTTTTTGGTTATCAGTTTTTTTGAAAATTGTTGTTGGGTCTACATAGAGCTTCATTGCTACAATGAAATCATCTTAGTAGGTAGTTTAGCAGCTCAGTTCTAAGTTGAACTATTGGACCTTCATACAACGAAACCGATAAGAGTGTCCATCAGATATATGTATATTGTTAATATTGTTAAAATTTTTTATGTAGGCAGAGATTAGAGATAAAACATTTGTGGATATAAAAAGTATGGATATAGAAATCAATGTTGCCTGTTGACTTACATTTTCACTCCTTAAGCAACATTCTTTTTGTGTAGGTTCTTTATATATAAGCAGCTCGGAACTTAACTGTGAGAAATGGGGAGACTGGTTTTGCTTGTTTTTTTTTTGTTTAAAGCTAATGTTTTTAAATTATTTATATTTTTGGCTTTAAGTTTGTTTATTTTAGATTATGAGTTATTAGTTGTTTAATCGTTGGAGTGATGATGTGGTTGTAGGTAGCTTTATTTGTATCTAGGAATGAGTTCTGATCTTTTCTTTAGCAATTTATGTTTCTCTGTAAAAGTGATTATTGCTATTTTATGCTCCAGATGAATAGCACTGTTTTTGAGGTCCTACTGTAAGTTGGTGCTGCTTTTCTTAATTTTCATGTTATTTTTGGTTTGTTTGATTTGTATTTTTGTGGTGCCATATATGTTGTGAAAGGGCTGTGCTATTTTTGTATTTTTTGTTGTTAAATGTTTTATGAAAATAGATTCTCTGTTTTCAGGGACCTACTGTTATTTTAATATATATTCTTTTGAGGTTTCACTGTATCTTGGTATATTATATTGGGTTGTTGGCTGTTATATTGACTGAAAACATAAAATTTTTCACCTTCCAATTCAGCTGACGATAATATCTCCAGTGTCACTTATTAAGGCCTGTTGACAAATTCAGCACATTTTTCTTAACAGCACTATAAACTATATTTAATAAATGAAAAATCCTTTCCTAAAAATTGTCTTTTTTACATTAGGATATGAAACTAAACAGGGATGTATATTTTGAGAAGCAGAAAAGATCTTTGTTCAAAAGCATGCTTCAGGCTTTGTTTGGCCAGTTGGTTCTCTGTAGCCAAGAGGTTAAAGCATGTCAGATCAAATGATGATGTCCATTGGGTGAATGCAGATTTGAATCCTGCTGGAGAACACATTTTTTTAACAAGATTTCTTTAATATTCAGGTTGGCAGATGGAAATATATAAATATACTCCTTAATAAATAAACAGAACATCTACTCAAATATGGGCATCCACTAAAAACAAAATAATGTTTAAGCAATAAAATAAAAGTATGTTGGATTAATAAATGAAAAATCCATTCATACAAATACTCACATATATATATGACTAAAATAAAAAAATAAAATTTTAGGTATAAAAAATTTTAACAGATTCATGTTTCTTAAATAGGGTAACTGAGCGTTGATTTACTGTAATGGCTTCTCATAGCTGAATGGTAGTGCAAATGATGCTTTCGAATATTTCAAAAATTTTCACTGTTGCTTTAGGATATAAAACTGAACAGGGACGTATATTTTGAGAAGCAGGAAAGATCTGTATTCAAAAGCATGATTCGGATTTTGCTTGACCATTACTTTCTTTGTAGGCAAGAGATTAAAGCATGTCAGATCTAATGATGATTTCCACTAGGTGAATGCAGGTTCGTATCCTGCTGGAGAATTCATATTTTTCTAACATGATTTCATGAATATTCAGGTCAGTAAATAGAAATAAATAAATATACTCCTTAATAAATAAACAGAACGTCTACTCAAATATGGGTATCCACTAAAAGTAATGTTTAAACAATAAAATGAAAAGTCAATATGTTAATTGTAATCTAAGTTGGGTTTATTGGAGCAGTAATTTTTTACTTATGCAGGTTTGGTTGAAGACTAGGAAAAGGTGTTTGCTCAAGAATTCCTAATGGTTCATAAGCCATTAGAAATAGATTTTTTGTAGGTTGATAGAGTTGTGTCTCTTGATATTGAATATATTTCTTTGATTGCTTTCAAGTGTTACATTTTCACACCATCTGATACTGAGTATGCTTCCACCATAAATACAGCAAATTCCAAATAATATCTTTACATATTTCAAATTATTAGGGCTTTAAACCAAAATAGATCCATGATGAGAAAAGACGTTAAAAATGTCTGTGTCCTTCCTAAGGGAGAAATAAAATGAAGTTAGACTATTTGGGAATAGTTTGTTTCTAATTTTTTGGCACACATGTTATATTAATGTTGAAATCTTGAGGTTTTGGATTAGTTCTCTCTCTCTCTCTCTCTCTCTCTATATATATATATATATATATATATATATGCATATATAATTATATATTTTTTACTACATCAAACATTATTATAGTGGACATTTCTTATTTGTAATATATATCCCATTTTTATGTATTTATTAAATGCTGTGTAATATGTCTATTAGCACGCAAAATCTAGGTAAAGAAAATATGTCCCCCCAGCAGAGATTGAGCCAGTTATCTTTGTGATCATCTATCTTTTGTCTATTATTGTTTGAGAACAAAAAATTGGATTAAAAATAAATAATATATATTAAATAATAATATATCTTCCAATACTTTATTAAATCATCAGTTTTATTGGTGAGATGTAAAGTTATACAAAACTCAAACCAAGAGTTTTCTTCCCCAATTACTACAGTCTTAACTTGTTCTACTCTAGGTTTAGGCTTAATCTTCCCCACATATTTCCATAAACTGTGCTTCTTATTCTGTAACCCTCTACCTTGAGTTGTTCTTGAGCCTTATACAGAGTGAACAAAACTTTTATTCAGTCACAAATAAATATTGTCAACATTTATCTATAGTTGTTATTATTGTTGTTCATTATTATTATTATTATTGTTGTTGTTGTTGTTGTTGTTATTATTATTATTATTAATATATATAGAATAACATATTTAAGCAGTAAGTTTTTTATTCTTTGAATGGTACATTCAACAATATTTGCATATATATATATATATATATATATATATATATATATATATACAGATATGCATACACACTCATACCCCTATATCTCTACCTCTGTGTGTGTGAGTATTGTGTTGTTTTCTGCATGTGTATATGTGTGTGTGTTTTTATGTGTGTAGATGTTTCTCCATTTCATTATCTGAAGGAAATGATTATGAGTCGATGCAAAAGACTCTTTGGAATTGGCAACAGAAATATTTTCCAATTGTTTTCACTTATTGTCTGGCAACAAAGACTTTCTTGCGAAAAGAATGGAAAATGTCTGTGATTATATGTTTGTACAGATATTTATATCAGAATTAATTTAATTATTGTGACATATGCTGATATATTTTTAGCCAATGCATTTTCTTTTATAGATTTTTGAGAAATACTTTACAAATTTAAATGAATGCTTTAGATTCGTATTTTATTATGATTATAGTCTATGAAAGATAATTTTTATAGACTTTTATTTTACATGAGAAGAGTGCGGTCCAAAATGATATATGATATATATATATATATATATATATATATATATATATATATATATATATATATATAAACAAAAAATTGCAAATATTGTAAACATTCATTTTGTAAACATCCTAAATTTTTCTTTCTTTGGATATATATTCTTTATGAGAGAAGGACATAAAATGAATTTACCATTTCCATCTTCATTCCAATAAAATATAAACATTCATTAATATTTTTAAAATTTCTGCTTTATTTTTATGCTTCCAAGATATAGATTAAATCCTTATAATTTTGTAGTGCATATTTACTTATTTAAGAAAATAGATTTGAAAAAAAGTCTGAATTGTTGTTGTTAAAATATCCAATACCAGAATTACTTGTTTTTTTTTTTTACCCCTGAAAATTGAGCTAAACAGATAAGCACTGATTATAGAAGCAGAATTATTTTTAACTAGGTTTTCATGTTAGGGATGTCTTTCTTGGATAAGCACCCTATGGATAGAGAATATTGTATGGAAGAAAAATACAATTTTAGATTGATTATTTCAAAATATTATTAGGTATATTGATGTCTTCTGCTAGGAAAAAATTGTTTTCTGTGTCATGCTAGACAATATTTCCTACCCAAATCTATCCTAGACATTTATAAGTCTACCATTCATCCATACCTTGATTACTGCTGCCACATCTACTGCTCCTGCTCTATATTTAGAGATTCTTGATAAAATCCAAAGAAGAATCTGCAATGTTATTGGTCTTGGCATATCAGCTTCAGTCATTTTGCTACCACCATAAAGTTGCTTCCCTGTGCTTTTTCTATAAATATTTTCATGGTAAATGTTCTTATGAAACTTTCCTCTATGGTACCTAGAATTTATGAATTTAAAAACAGTACTAAATTGGCAGCAAGGTTTCATCATTTTACAGTTGAAATTGCTAGATGTAACAGCTTTTTTTCTAGCACATCTCACCTGTTGAACTCTTCTGTGGCTTCTTGCTTCCAAACAGAAATTAAATGCAATGTCACTTGTTATCTTTTGTCTTTTTAGTTTCTTTTTTTTTGTTATTGTTCTCTCTCCTTAATAAAATTTTCTTTTTCTCATATTCCAAAAATCCATTAATGATCTGAGATACCACTTTATGCCTTCCATCAGCATGGCTGATGCTAACCTCTAGGAAAGTGACTTGTTGCACTTTCTTGGGTTCACATTTTCAGCTGACATGAAGTAAAAAGACTATATTGAATCCATTTCTAGGTCAGCTGCTAATAAAGTCAGTTCACTGTGTCATGCATGACAATTTTTCTCTTCAGAATCTATCTTACATATCTATGTTTACCATTCATTCATGCTTAGAATATTGCTGCCACATATGGTTCGGTGCCCCCTGCTATTTACCTTGAGCTCCTTGATAAAATCCAAAGAAGAATCCGCAATGTTATTGGTCCTGATCCGGCAGCTCAGCTTCAGTCACATTCCAATCACTGTAGTGTTGCTTCTCTCTACCTTTTCTATAAATACTTTCATAACAATGGTTCAGATGAGTTCTTTGTTATAGTCCCGCATTGATTTCGGCCAGTGAACCAATGTTTCTGTCACATTTAGTGATTGTGGGGGGTTTTTAATACTAATCTTATTTTCTTTAGTTTCTTGTAAATAGTTTTTGTATTCATATTGTTAATACTCATTGGGGTTAGTTTTTAGAATTGTTGTTTTATTCCCCTCCCACCACAGACAATGAATTGTAAATATGGGGACTAGTTTTATTTTCATAGAGACAAAGAGGTATTCTGGTGGTTGTAGTAAGAAAGGTACGTATGGATGTGTTGTTTTAGTGTAAGGAATATTGTTTGTATGATTGGGTCAGTGTTTGCGGTGAGCTAAGTTATAGTTAAGACAGAAGAAGACCGTCCTTTCCCCAATCCCCTTTTCGGGCCATGTGCCACATTTCTGTATTAAACAGAATAAATATCACTCTTTGCTATGGTACCTTGACTTCTTCAATTTAACTGCAGTACTAGAGTGGCATCTAGATCTCCTCAATTTAAAGTTGTCTTAATTAGATGTAGCCGTAAGTCATATGCCAACAACTTCTTTTCTCAAACTTCTCATTTGTGGAACTCCCATTTGTGGAACTCCCAGTCCACTTTAATCTTCAAAAATTTAAATGCAATGTCAATCACTATCTATTGTCCTCCTGATTACTCTTTTGTCTTTCTGCTCATTATTAATGTTTCTGTTCCTAATTTTTCCATACCTTGTAATTCTTTGTCTTAGTGGCTTTACTGCCTTGCATGGGGTGATTCCAATTAATACACACACACACACACATATATATATATATATATATATATATATATATATATATATATATATATATATTCTTTCACACTGTAGCCCCATGCATCTTGATGATTGTATTGTCTTGCTTGCTATGAAATGATTAAAAACAAAGGTTGGCACAAAAATGTCAAAGTGTCCTTCTACCACAACTCTCAGGGAAATCTTCAAAGTGTGAAATTTACTTAACCCTTTATTGTGTGCACATTCTGTCAACTGTAAAAGCATCATTTAAAAGGTACATTGATCAGCATTCAAACGCTTAGCTAAAGTTGTAAAGAAAAGCTAGAAGAAAGGACTGTTAGTTATATGAAGGCTAAATGTATGATCAACAGCAAAAGAAATGTATCAGTGCTGTCAAAATCAAGTAGATACAGGGATTTAACTATCTGGATATTGTAGTAAGAAATGATAGAAAATATAACACAAATATCAAAAGGTTTATTGGTATAACAATACCTTTAAGAAAGTAAGCAAAGAAGAAAAAAATTTCATCACAAACATAAAAAAAGTGCTCAAAAGTGATATCACTTTCCCTGTATAACAGTGAATGCTGGACAATTTCCTTACAGATGAAGAGAAGACTTGAGGCAACAGAGATATGGTTCAACAGAAGGATGCTGAGAATACCATGGACAGATCCTGTAACAAAGGAAGTTCTAAGGAAAGTGGAAGCAAAGGGGATGCTCATATCTAGAATCAGAAAAAACCTGTTGAAATTTCTAGGAAATGAGGAACAAAAGCTTAGAAAATTTGACAATCATATACTGAAGGCAAGAGGAAAACAACTCATAAACTACTTAACTAGCTTGAATAAATGGATGGTAAAAATAAAGAGGAGGAGGCATCATAAAAAAACACAGACATTTCTAAGAGTTACAAAGGATAGTTTGCTGTGGATAGACATGATCACTCACATCCTGAAGGGATATGGAAGAAGAAGATTGATTATGATGATGATGATATTGATGCTAGTATAAATAAGGAATTCTGAGAGTGAAGAAGATGACAGAGATTGTAATATTGATGATAGCAGAACAGATATGGAATTGTGAAAATGTGGGCTTCAGTCATGATTTTGGTGTTTATCTAATATGATAAAATGCTTTCATGATTTTAAATTGAATTACCAAAATAATATTTCATACAGTTTCATATATATATAGATAAGAATACATATATATATTTAGGCATCAACATAGATTCACACACGCATACTCAGATACATACACACACATGTAAATATGTGCTAAGGCAAATTTCTAAATATTATACAGGTGTGTACATCCATGCTGTCACCCAAATATATGTTCTTATTCTTACTTATATATGTAAAAATCTATTAAATATGCTTGTGGCCAATCAATTGAAATTTATAAAAGCATATTTATATACCAACTTAATATCAGTAAATACGTATTTTCTTTGAGATTTGATGCTTAACAAATATATATATACAGTAGCGATTTCACAGCTCACTTTGAAAATGCAAGAAAAATAAATGTACAATTTTTTATACTCCAGGATCACAAGAACAGTTGCATTTTGAAACAGTAGCATTGTTTGTCAATTCTAAGGTGAAATGATGCTGCATTGAATAGCAGTAGAATTAAGAGTTCCAAGGTAGGAATATATAGATAAGAACAATGGTAACAACTCCATCTGTGACAAGTATATTGATAGTAACAATGTTAACAATTCTAAGTGACAAATATACTGATGTTGACAATGCTAACAATTCCAACTGTGACAAATATATTGATGGCAACAATTGTGAAAATTCCAACTATTATGAACATATTGATGGTGACAATGGCCATAACTCCAGTTGTGATGAACATATTGATAGTGACAATGGTAACAATTTAGACAATAATAAATATATGATGAAAATTTCTGCTGCTATACTGAATAGATTTGTTTTCAATGGAATTGTTATTTTGGTCACAAGATGGTCACTATTTCAGTCAAAAAATATACTAATAATGACATTGGTGACAATTCTGTCAGTTACAAATATACTGATAGTAATTTTGATAATTGCAATGGTGACAAATATACTAAATACAAGGTTTGATCAAAAAGTATCAAGACTGTTGCTATCGTAATGAAACTAAAATACGCAGAGTGAAGCTGTTAGTCACAAATTAACCTTGAACTCTGTTGCACATAAAAACTAAATTATAAAATTCTTGTTTACTTCCATTTATAGCAATGCTTTGAAATAAAGTGTGTAGAGTGTGTTTCATCAGGGACCATCCCTTGTGCAACAGTTTTTGGTCAAGGACAAAATTCCTTAGTTCCAACAACCACCATATTCACCAGCTGACACCCCTTGTGACTTTTACTTCTTCAAAAATGAAATCTCATTTGAAAGGAACAAGATTTGAAGATGTCAAGCAAATCCAAGAGAATGCAATAAGATAGTTGCTCACTATCCCAAAATGAAGCTTCAGGAATTATTCCATTAATGAAAACAATGCTGGATAAAATATGTGGCTTCAAAAGGAAACTTCTTCAAAGGAGATTAAATGCTAATATGCGTTGTAGTCTTTTTTTTGTAGCACCAGTACTGATACTTTTTGATCTGACCTTGTTGAAGTCGGTTTGTTGAAGTGACCTCTTGAATTTATATTTGCACAAAATACTACAAAATATGAAACAATAAGAAGCAACAAAAATACAGTTTTACAATAACAAACAATTTTCATATTTATGTATGTCAATGATATACAAGCATAGGGGTTACTTCCCTTTAACTAGAATTTCTCAGTCCTTCATAAAGGAAATATTTTTATCTGAGTTCACAGAAAGTTGAATAAACTTGACACTCTATATATTCAGCATGAGAGAGTTGAAAGAATTCTGTAACTTGTAGTTGAAAGAGTGAATGTTCGTAATGTTTCCATACATACATGTATGTATGAATTTGTGATGTTTTCCTAGTGTTCGTACGTCACAGAATGCAAGTGAGGCCAAAAGAAGAAGAAGAAACTTGTGTTGAAGTATTTATAATAAACGTAGTCACGTGATAGGCTCCGGAGAGTATTTCTGATTTTTGGTGGAAAAATGGTTTTGAATAATGCATAGACGTTGTTGCCAACTTGAACATGTCAACCACACGGATGTAGGCAAGAACATGATTTTAATAGTAACTGACCAATGAGAAGTGAGAAAAATATCATGGCTCTGTGATCCACTTTTTGTGTTTAATTTGCGCAAAAATTGACATTGAAACAAGGTTGTAGCAGAATGCTAAAACTTTATTTACTAATATTAATTTTGATAATTGCAATGGTGACAAATATACTAAAAGTGACACTGGGAGTAATTCAAGTGGTCACAAATATAATTTGAATCAAATCATTTATATCTCTGTATATAAAATGTATTTTCTTTTTGTTGATATTTCACCTGTAAGAACCATTCAAGATAAAGGGTTACTGAGTAAGATTTTAAGGTAGGAGGCAGTAAGAGATTATTATAAGGATGAGTAGGATAAATATTGGTAGATCTTGGAGATAGCAAGATTGTAGTTGTCAGGGAAGCATTCTCTCAAGAGTTTGTCCCACAAAGTAACAGTTCTGGGGAATAATCTGTCTGAGTAGAACTTGCTTTTTATCAAAGGAAGCCGAAGGGAATGGGAATGGTTTGCCCCCGTGAATGTGGCATGTTTGGTCCTGGTTGGGACGGTCTGATCTGGTGGCACTAAGGAATGTAACTTGTCTGGACATCTGCCATTGTAATAATGATAGAGTAGTGAAAGGTTGGCCATGTTTCCTCAGTGGGTCTGTGTGTAGATATTTTCAACAATTTCACCCATTTAAAAAAAAATGGGACCCTTCTCATTCCCTACAGTTTGTATGTCTATAAAATAGGTCAGCAGAAACATTGTGGTAGCAATGAAAAGTTAAAAAAGAAATGAGTTCATTACCCTGAACAACTCTTGGACTAATAATGACTTTCCTCTAGATTTCTTCTTCTTGAAAAACTGCAATGATGGTAACAAAAAAACTCTTCTTCTTCTTCTTGTGTTGCTTTAGGTTGTAGGCAATCATGGCTCTTCACAACTTCCTATCTATTGTAGCTTTCAAGAAGCTAGGTAGGTTCCATTCTATTCTCAGCATTTATTATCATCATCTGTGCACAATATTAACTGCACAAAATGTGCTGGCATTCAGACAGAAAATTATAAGAGGCATTTCAAATAAGCCATGGAACTGAACACTTGAATATGACAAGTATGATTGTCCATTATCTCCTTGTTACGGTGATTACTCACTGTTTCTCACTGTCTCTCTTGCCTTCAATATGTTCTGTGAGTGTCAAATTCTCCAAGCTCTCTCTACTCATTAAATATCCTAGGAATTTCAAATGTTGTTTTCTGATTATATGCTTTGTAAAAAGTTGGTGTTGACAGATTTTTGTCTTATAATCTATATATATATAAATTTGTAGCCTCTGTCTGCTTGTTATTGAACTCCTGCAATGGTTTTGAAAATAGACTACCCTGCTAACCATATATATTCTGAGACTATATTACCCAGGGTACTTGCATAAATATATTTCATTTTGAGCATTGGGGGTCCAGGGGTGTACAAACCTTCAACTGAAAACTTTTTTTCCTTTGATATAAATTAAATTAAAATTTGAACAAGGGAATGTCTCCTAGGGTACTTGGATAAGTATATTACATTTTGATCAAGGGGGATTCCCACGAGGCACAAACCGACTAGTGAAATTTTTTTTCTCTTCGAATTAAATAAAATTTAAATTTGAACAAGAGAAATCCTCCTATGCAAAATATAGAAGGAGATAGCCAAAAAATGGAGGTCACATCAGCAAGATCAAAATGAGACAATATGGACATCAAGTTGAGCAAGAAATCACAAATTACAATACATATTTGTTGCAACAATTAAACTGTCATATTAATGTTAAAATATGTTCATCAATTCATTCTGTCAAGTATTGCATCAAATGCATATCAAAGAAGTCAGATCAAGCTGTTCTTGCACAAACCCCACAAATGAATTTTTTTCCCCTTTGATTTAAATCAAATTTAAATTTGAAGAAGGGAATGCTCCAATTGAAAATATAGTATGGGAAATTTAGAAAATGGAGGTCACATTGACAAGATCATTGAGTAATATTGAAATGTATCATTTTTCTCCACAAATTATAACTGATTTCAAATCAATCACCATTTTCCTTCAAAAATAATGTGTGACATGCAGCAAGCCGTGTGTAATTTGATTAGTATACACACACACACACACACACAGAGACACAGACACACACACACACACACACACATATATATATATATATATATATATATATATATATATGTGTATATATATTACATGAATCATAAATACAAAAAACAAATATAGAGGTTAATGATTTAAATGGTGAGAATACATCTTTGCAAACAATTTCAATAAGTTGCACTAACCCTGAACCTGTATATGAATGATATGATCCCTGTTTATAAATTCCAGTTTCATAAGGTCTTTTTTTAGTTTTTACAAGCTTTTGTCTGTTACTACAGACATCCTCAGGTATGGAAATAGATCTATATTTTTCTTGTCCTCTTATTACCGAAAGTAAAAACAAGAACAAATCTATTTCCATACGGAGGATGTCTGTAGGAACAGACGAAAGCTTGTAAAAATAGAAAAAGACCTTATGAAACTGGAATTTCTGAACAGGGATCATATTCATATACAGGTTCAGGGTTAGTAACTTATTGAAATTGTTTTAAGATGTATTCTCGCCATTTAACATTAACCTATATTTGTTTTTTGTATGAATGATTCATGTAATTAAACAGCACCTATAATAAAAATATATATATATATATATATATATATATATATATATAGAGAGAGAGAGAGAGAGAGAGAGAGAGAGAGAGACAGCAAGCAATTTATGTTAGTGATGCTATTCTGATTATAGTTGTAATGGTAAATTGACAATTATCGTCACCCAGTATTTACTGTCATGTAGGAGGATTGATATTACATAGGAGCTTAGCACTCTTTCTAATGAAATTTTACTGTTTATTTTTTTCCATCGGGAATATTACAATAATTTATTGGGGGGTTTTGATTCTGGTTATTCTACTACAATGCTTAGCACTCTTTCTAATGAAATTTTCCTGTTTATTTTTTTTTCCATCAGAAATATTACAATAATTTATTGGAGGGTTTTGATTCTGGTTATTCTACTACAATGCTTAGCACTCTTTCTAATGAAATTTTACTGTTTATTTTTTTTTTCATCGGGAATATTACAATAATTTATTGGAGGGTTTTAATTCTGGTTATTCTACTACAATGCTTAGCACTCTTTCTAATGAAATTTTACTGTTTATTTTTTTCCATCGGGAATATTACAATAATTTATTGGGGGTTTTGATACTGGTTATTCTACTACAATGCTTAGCACTCTTTCTAATGAAATTTTACTGTTTATTTTTTTTTTCATCGGGAATATTACAATAATTTATTGGAGGGTTTTGATTCTGGTTATTCTACTACAATGCTTAGCACTCTTTCTAATGAAATTTTCCTGTTTATTTTTTTTCATCGGGAATATTACAATAATTTATTGGGGGTTTTGATTCTGGTTATTCTACTACAATGCTTAGCACTCTTTCTAATGAAATTTTACTGTTTATTTTTTTCCATCGGGAATATTACAATAATTTATTGGAGGGTTTTGATTCTGGTTATTCTACTACAATGCTTAGCACTCTTTCTAATGAAATTTTACTGTTTATTTTTTTCCATCGGGAATATTACAATAATTTATTGGAGGGGTTTTAATTCTGGTTATTCTACTACAATGCTTAGCACTCTTTCTAATGAAATTTTACTGTTTATTTTTTTTCCATCGGGAATATTACAATAATTTATTGGGGGTTTTGATTCTGGTTATTCTACTACAATGCTTAGCACTTTTCTAATGAAATTTTACTGTTTATTTTTTTCCATCGGGAATATTACAATAATTTATTGGAGGTTTTGATTCTGGTTATTCTACTACAATGCTTAGCACTCTTTCTAATGAAATTTTACTGTTTATTTTTTTTTCCATCGAATATTACAATAATTTATTGGGGGTTTTGATTCTGGTTATTCTACTACAATGCTTTAGCACTCTTTCTAATGAAATTTTCCTGTTTATTTTTTTCCATCGGGAATATTACAATAATTTATTGGAGGGTTTTGATTCTGGTTATTCTACTACAATGCTTAGCACTTTTCTTCTAATGAAATTTTACTGTTTATTTTTTCCATCGGAATATTACAATAATTTATTGGAGGGTTTTGATTCTGGTTATTCTACTACAATGCTTAGCACTCTTTCTAATGAAATTTTACTGTTTATTTTTTCATCGGGAATATTACAATAATTTATTGGAGGGTTTTGATTCTGGTTATTCTACTACAATGCTTAGCACTCTTTCTAATGAAATTTTCCTGTTTATTTTTTTCATCGGGAATATTACAATAATTTATTGGGGGTTTTGATTCTGGTTATTCTACTACAATGCTTAGCACTCTTTCTAATGAAATTTTACTGTTTATTTTTTCCATCTGGAATATTACAATAATTTATTGGAGGGTTTTGATTCTGGTTATTCTACTACAATGCTTAGCACTCTTTCTAATGAAATTTTACTGTTTATTTTTTTCCATCGGGAATATTACAATAATTTATTGGAGGGTTTTGATTCTGGTTATTCTACTACAATGCTTAGCACTCTTTCTAATGAAATTTTACTGTTTATTTTTTTCCATCGGGAATATTACAATAATTTATTGGGGGGTTTTGATTCTGGTTATTCTACTACAATGCTTAGCACTCTTTCTAATGAAATTTTACTGTTTATTTTTTTCCATCGGGAATATTACAATAATTTATTGGGGTTTTGATTCTGGTTATTCTACTACAATGCTTAGCACTCTTTCTAATGAAATTTTACTGTTTTTTTTTTCCATCGGGAATATTACAATAATTTATTGGAGGGTTTTGATTCTGGTTATTCTACTACAATGCTTAGCACTGAAATTTTCTAATGAAATTTTACTGTTTATTTTTTCCATCGGAATATTACAATAATAATTTATTTGGGGTTTTGATTCTGGTTATTCTACTACAATGCTTAGCACTTTTTCTAATGAAATTTTCCTGTTTATTTTTTTCATCGGGAATATTACAATAATTTATTGGGGGGTTTTGATTCTGGTTATTCTACTACAATGCTTAGCACTTTTCTAATGAAATTTTCCTGTTTATTTTTTTTCTCTTCAGAATATTACAATAATTTTGTTGTTTTGATTTTTTTCATCGGGAATATTACAATAATTTATTGGAGGGTTTTGATTCTGGTTATTCTACTACAATGCTTAGCACTCTTTCTAATGAAATTTTACTGTTTATTTTTTTCATCGGGAATATTACAATAATTTATTGGGGGGTTTTGATTCTGGTTATTCTACTACAATGCTTAGCACTTTCTAATGAAATTTTCCTGTTTATTTTTTTCCATCGGGAATATTACAATAATTTATTGGAGGGTTTTGATTCTGGTTATTCTACTACAATGCTTAGCACTCTTTCTAATGAAATTTTTCCTGTTTATTTTTTTTCCATCGAATATTACAATAATTTATTGGAGGGTTTTGATTCTGGTTATTCTACTACAATGCTTAGCACTCTTTCTAATGAAATTTTCCTGTTTATTTTTTTCCATCGGGAATATTACAATAATTTATTGGAGGGTTTTGATTCTGGTTATTCTACTACAATGCTTAGCACTCTTTCTAATGAAATTTTACTGTTTATTTTTTTCCATCGGGAATATTACAATAATTTATTGGGGGGTTTTGATTCTGGTTATTCTACTACAATGCTTAGCACTCTTTCTAATGAAATTTTTACTGTTTATTTTTTCCATCGTATTATTTTTTGGAGGTTTTGATTCTGGTTATTCTACACAATGCTTAGCACTCTTTCTAATGAAATTTTACTGTTTATTTTTTTTCATCAGAATATTACAATAATTTATTGGGGGTTTTGATTCTGGTTATTCTACTACAATGCTTAGCACTTTTCTAATGAAATTTTCCTGTTTATTTTTTTCCATCAGGAATATTACAATAATTTATTGGGGGTTTTGATTCTGGTTATTCTACTACAATGCTTAGCACTCTTTCTAATGAAATTTTTCCTGTTGTTTATTTTTTTTTTTTTTCCAATGAAATTTTTCATCGGGAATATTACAATAATTTATTGGAGGGTTTTGATTCTGGTTATTCTACCACAATGTTTAGCACTCTTTCTAATGAAATTTTACTGTTTATTTTTTTTCCATCGGAATATTACAATAATTTATTGGAGGGTTTTGATTCTGGTTATTCTACTACAATGCTTAGCACTCTTTCTAATGAAATTTTACTGTTTATTTTTTTTTCCATCGGGAATATTACAATAATTTATTGGGGGTTTTGATTCTGGTTATTCTACTACAATGCTTAGCACTCTTTCTAATGAAATTTTCCTGTTTATTTTTTTCATCGGAATATTACAATAATTTATTGGAGGGTTTTGATTGGAGGAAATTTTACTGTTTATTTTTTCCATCGGAATTTACAATAATTTATTGGAGGGTTTTGATTCTGGTTATTCTACAATGCTTAGCACTCTTTCTAATGAAATTTTACTGTTTATTTTTTTTCATCGGGAATATTACAATAATTTATTGGGGGGTTTTGATTCTGGTTATTCTACTACAATGCTTAGCACTCTTTCTAATGAAATTTTCCTGTTTATTTTTTTTCATCGGGAATATTACAATAATTTATTGGAGGGTTTTGATTCTGGTTATTCTACTACAATGCTTAGCACTCTTTCTAATGAAATTTTACTGTTTATTTTTTTCATCGGGAATATTACAATAATTTATTGGAGGGTTTTGATTCTGGTTATTCTACTACAATGCTTTAGCACTCTTTTCTAATGAAATTTTACTGTTTATTTTTTCCATCGGGAATATTACAATAATTTATTGGGGGTTTTGATTCTGGTTATTCTACTACAATGCTTAGCACTCTTTCTAATGAAATTTTCCTGTTTATTTTTTTCATCGGAATATTACAATAATTTATTGGAGGGTTTTGATTCTGGTTATTCTACTACAATGCTTAGCACTCTTTCTAATGAAATTTTACTGTTTATTTTTTTCATCGGAATATTACAATAATTTATTGGAGGGTTTTGATTCTGGTTATTCTACTACAATGCTTAGCACTCTTTTCTAATGAAATTTTACTGTTTATTTTTTTCCATCGGGAATATTACAATAATTTATTGGGGGGTTTTGATTCTGGTTATTCTACTACAATGCTTAGCACTCTTTCTAATGAAATTTTCCTGTTTATTTTTTTCCATCGGGAATATTACAATAATTTATTGGAGGGTTTTGATTCTGGTTATTCTACTACAATGCTTAGCACTCTTTCTAATGAAATTTTACTGTTTATTTTTTTCCATCGGGAATATTACAATAATTTATTGGAGGGTTTTGATTCTGGTTATTCTACTACAATGCTTAGCACTCTTTCTAATGAAATTTTCCTGTTTATTTTTTTCCATCGGGAATATTACAATAATTTATTGGAGGTTTTGATTCTGGTTATTCTACTATAATGTTTAGCACTCTTTCTAATGAAATTTTCCTGTTTATTTTTTCCATCGGGAATATTACAATAATTTATTGGGGGGTTTTGATTCTGGTTATTCTACTACAATGCTTAGCACTTTTTCTAATGAAATTTTACCGTTTATTATTTTTCATCGGGAATATTACAATAATTTATTGGAGGGTTTTGATTCTGGTTATTCTACTATAATGCTAATGGCATGCAATGGTTTTAGTGGTAGTTCAATAAAGTTCTTTGGCAATTATAGTGATGATATGATAGTATCCTTTTTATTCTGATTTTCTTTAAAACCTCATCATTGCTATAATGTTCTGTCAATGGTATTCACAGCATTCTTCTTTAAAGCCACATTTCTGTTAACTCAAATATTCTCTTTATCTGTGAGGAAGTTGTCCGACATTCTCTGTCATATAGGAGGATTGATATCAAATAAGAGCATAGCTGTCACTCAATAAAACAGGATCTTGCTCAATAACCTGAGGGACAGCACTTCACCAGACAAAAGAAAAATATGGTGATTTTTGAAAGTATCAAACTCACTACTCATTTATAACAATTCCAGGGTGACGACCATTATATTAAGTTGAGGTACCCAATTAACGAGGAGAAATTTTAGTAAACTTAAAATTGCCACATGGTTAAATCCACTTTTACAGAAAGGAAGACAAGCTTGCTCCTGCTATTGCTTAGAACTTATCCATTTAGCTGAAGAGTGGGAGTCTAATATCTTCAGAAATTTGTTAACAAAGGATGATGAGTTCAATCCTTGATAGGACCACAAGTGTCAGCACAGTTAACAATTTTCTTGTTTCTAATAAAATTTTCCTTAATGCTCTATTCAGCTTTGGTTTTGTATCATGAATATTTACAGTAGTTTATTTGGCTGAGTTTGACTTTAATCAGGGGAAGTCTATGATTCTGATTATAGTGTTATAATGGGATGCAATGGTTGCAATGAAAGGGAAATAAAGTGTTTGCAACTGTGACAATTATACTGATAATATATCTGTTGAAACAGACATATTTGTAGTGACGATACTGATTGTGGTTAGGTGTGGTAACATTAAGAAAAAAGGGAGGCAGTAGCAATGTTGCAACTGGAAAATTGTTGAACAAATTTCTGTGTTAAATATATCATTTCCGTCATGCCAAATATTCTTTGAAAAACATCACTGAAGTTGTTTTTTAGTACTTTGTCATGAGTGACCAAAATAACCCATTTCTCACCAGTGAATAAATAAGTAGAAAAAAGTAAATGATAATATATATATATATATATATATGCCTGTGTGTATGTTCAGATGCATGTGTATGTTTGTATGTATTTGTGTTTATAAGTATTTATAGATACAGTATGTGCATATCTATCTAAATATATTTTTCTTTTCGATGCTGGATGAAAAACATACCTTTTACTCCTTAATTTACACACATGCATACACATACATACATATATATTTATGTTTATATTTGTGTGAATAGACAACCAAATACACACATATCCCTGAATTTTATATGAAGACACACATTCATATATATATATATATATATATATATATATATATATATATATATATATATATATATGAATGTCAGAGAAAATTCTTCTTCCATGTGTCAGAGGATGTTGGCATTTATGGCTCTCTACAATTTCCTGTCCTTTGTAGCTCTTAGTAAATTTTAACTATTTACTAGATCTTATCATTTTACAGTTGAAATTGCTAGATGCAAGTTCTATGGTAACAGTTTCTTTTCACACACTTCTCACCTGTGGAACTCTCTTCTGCCTTATCTGCTGTCTTCTTAATTTCTGTCAATTTATTGTTCTTGCTCCATAATGATGTTTTGTTTTTCTTACATTCTTTCCCACTCAGTAACCCCTGCATCTTTGTTGCCTTCCTTGGAGTGAAATGATTAAAAGAAATATTCTTGTAAACTCTGTTCTTCCATTCATTTACTCAGGCTTATTAAGTAGGTTATGATCTGTTTTCCTCTCTCCTTTTTGCCTTCAGTAATTTCCAGTGATTTTCAAATTTCCAGGCACTCTTTCCTCATTATTTTCCCTAGAAATTTCATCTATCTGTTTCTGATGTGAATTATGAATGCCCTTTTTTGTTTCCATTTTCTCTAAAAATGTTTGTTGTTCACATGTTCAGTTTATGGTATTCTCAGCATCCGTCTGAAAGTAAATATTTCCTGATATCAAGTTGGCATACAAATATATTTTTATAAATTTGAATTGATTGGCCACCATAATATTTCTTAGACATTTACATGTATAAGTAAGAATAAGTATGTATAATTAGGTGACAGTTTCAATGCATACATCCACATGCATTAGCACATATATACATGTGTGAGAGTGTGTGTTTGTGCATGTGGGTCTATGCATGTGTGTCGTGGCTTTTTCTGTGTGTGTATATATATATATATATATATATATATATATATATATATAAAACGTATATATGTATAAAACACACACACACATATATATATATAAAGACATATTTATATGTAATATATATGTATATATAAATACACACATATATATACATATATATATTAGTGGTCGATATACATATATATATATATATATATATATATATATATATATATATATATATATAAAACATACATATATATGTATAAAACACATGCACACATATATATAAATACATATTTATATGTAATATATGTATATATAAACACACACACACACACATATATATATACATATATATAGTAGTCAATATATATATATATATATATATATATATATATATATATAAAATATATATATATATAAAACACATGCACACATACATATATAAAAACATATTTATACATATATATATGTATATACAAACACACACACACATATATATACATATATATTAGTGGTCACTATATATATATATATATATATATATATATATATATATATTCCCAAGAGTATAGAATCCAGTTGGAAATCAATGTTCAGGACAGAGTAAGAATATAATATAAAAGACTCTAACACTAATATTCCATGGTTATAATTTATTACATTGGAATCATAATCATGATCCAATTCATCAGACCTACAAATTCAAGAAGAAATCGAAAAATATAACTCTGGGTATAAAAAGCAGAATTTTAGTGAGAGTGTATGTGTAGGAGTGGGAAACAAGTGTGAGAGGGAAATGTATGAAAACTCTAGAGAGAGGGTGTAACAGAAGAAAGAAGAACAGGAAATCCTAAAGTTGAAGGTGGGTATTACAATTTAACAGAGAGAAGTTATAAAGAGAGGTGTTAAATAACGGTTTAAAAGAGTGAGATACAGACAAATATGAATTATTTTTCAATGCATAATTCACTACTAATTCGCTGACCTAAAATTAAAATTAAAAAACAGACACAGAAAACGTGTGTATACATTTGTGGTGACACTATGCACAGTAAAAAAATGATATGATCTAAACTTAAAATCCGGAAGATGAGAGAGAGAGGGGGAAAAAAAGGAATGTGGGTGTGCAAACTAAAAACGAGGGCATTTATAAGATTTTTGATGTGTATTCAAGAAAATTTGACAAAGCAAGTAATATCACCTACAGGTTACAAATTTAACATAAACATATAAAAATTAAAGAATATTTAATCTAGTAAGGATTTACTATTTATTTACCCAAAAACACATACACAACAACATATCTATATCTACTTGCACATACATACATATATGTGTGCATATATATATATATATATATAAACACACATGCCCTCATGCATTCATATACACATATACACATATACACATATACACATATGTGCACACAAATACATATACATAAAGCCTTACACACATCCATACATATACATACACACACTTATCTAAACAAATATACAACGTATCTATATATATATATATATATATATATATTTATGTATAATTAAAAAGTAAAAGGTAAAACATATATATATATATATATATATAAGTAAAGGTAATATATATATATATATATATATATATATATATATATATATAGCTTCAAAGCTAGCCCTATTGGGTGGCACTTAAGATAGCTCCTGTTGAGGACTCTTGATTAGTTCTTCATCAATACTGGTAGATCACGGTATTTAAGTATTGCATTAATGTTTAAGCTTACCTTTTGAAAGTTCAATGATAATTTCCCTATCACCACTTAATTTAAAGACAATTTGATGTATGTAGGTACTTACTTTCTATACAAACAATTATTTTTATTTCATGGGTGACTTTTGCTGAATTTCAAAATTAATTTTGATTATTCCCAAATTTATAAAAAAATTGTTATCGTACAAAAAATATTGTTGCAAAAAATCATTTTAAAAAATTTTCAAAAACAATTGCAGTAATGAAAACTTGGGAAAAAAAAACTTCAGGATTGCAAGTCTGGATCTGGCCTGAGATGTTTTTAATTTACTCACTGAGTTGGACTGATTCCAAAATGATATGATATTTTGGGCTACGTTCTCTAGTTGCAAAGTTGAAAATATGTATAATTTTATTTTGAAACACTGTAATTTGAGAACAGTAATGTTTTTCATTTAAACATGTGCCATTGAAAGTTAGAGAGTTGTGTCCCTTTAATTGTGTTTATCAGTAGAAGCCAAGGCAGCAGAATCTGAAAACAGTTGTAATAATGAAAACTTGGGAATTCAAAATTTCATGATTGCAAGACTGGATCCGGCCTGGAATGATTTTAATTTCCTCACGGAGTCAGTCTCATTCCAAAATGGTATGATATATCAGGCTATGACTGCAAGGTGTAAAGTTGAAAAAGTGTGACACAGTGACACACTGACATTTGCATTTATTATATATATATATATATATATATATATATATATATATACACAGTGAAACTGTCTGTCTGTGGATTATATATATATATATATATATATATATATATATATATATATATATAGGCATAAATATATGTATCAGTGTATAGAAATTAATGAAAACTATCCAAAGAAAGTGGAAAATGAAATCACTGCCTACTCTGTTGTGTTCACTTTTACATGAATGCCCATGTGAAAGATAGGAGTATCTCTTCTTCCTCCTGCTATGGGTTAAATATCAAAATAAGCTGGTCTCTTTAAACTTGGGTCATAGCCACTCTAAGAGAAGAACTGCTTTAAATCCAAAACTATGGTGATGGTAATAGGATATCGCTTCACTACCTTTCCCAAGAAACCATGGCAGTTTATAGATAATAAAATGAAAAGTAGTTTGGAGAGAGCTATATATATATGGCATAAAAAATTCACACTTTACACACACATATCTATATATGTGTGTATATATATATATATATATATATATATATATAGTGGTATGTATACATGTAGGTGCATAGAAATATATTTAAAAATACTTACAGACTTTTTCTATACCTTTCAAGGTAAAGTTGGAGCAGCTGATATGTTGAGGTCTTTGAAATTCATAAACAAGGAACACATATTCACATTTTCTATTATTGTTATTATTATTGCCCTATTTAAAATTCTTAAAATTCCTGGTAAAAATTGAGAAAAAGTACATAACTCCCCAGCCCCAGCTGCAGTTTTTAACATGAGAAAACAACAATTTCTTTCTTAGCATCTGGTAGAGTGTGCAATGTCCTGCCAATATGGCTTTTCAAATCTCTGAATGGAAGAGTATTCAATTGAATTTTTAAGAATTTCATGAAGAAAACCTGAATGAATAGAGAAAGTTTTTTTATGAAAAGGAGAGTTTGGTCCTCATTTAATTTTTTATTTTTCTTTCCATTCTAACTTTATTGGAGGAAACATATCCCCAAATATAACCTTTGTATTCTTAAGATAAATGCACAGACTACATTGGGGATGGGTTGTAAAACGTTTGCCCGAAACTCAGATACCTGCTCATATATGATGGCTGTTTTGATTTCATAGGTTTTCTTATGTTTGAAAATAAAGATACTGTCTGTAGAATATGGTTAAAAAAAGTTTCTCAAAATTTAAAAAGTTTAAGTTTTTTATAAGTCGTTCTAAACAATTATTTGTTGGAGTGGAAATGTGTTTACTGATTCAACTGTATATATATGTATATATCATTTAGGTTTTACTTATTAGACTGAATCATAAATAATTTCCATTTTCTTTTATCAAATATATTCTTGAAAAAATAAAGTACAATTATATTTTATTCAATTATATATTCAACATTATTTGCAATGACTTGTTGCCACTTATCAGGCAGCTATTTGATACATTTTGAATAATATTCTAGAGGTTTTGATATGATAATGTTTTCAATGAACTCTTGAATCTGGCTTTCATTAGAGGAAGTTTTCAGTGTTTAAAAAAGGTAATATTACTGGTCTTTTATTGTCCTCTCTCCTTAATAATTATTTTTCTAATATTCTTTCATTCTCACTAACCCTTTGTGTCTTAGTGGCTTTTTTTACTTTGCCTGGGTGAAATGATAAAAAAAACAATGTTTGGTGTATGGTCACATGAATATGGTGAGTTGTATAGAACAGAACAAAATTCCAAAAAATTCTTTGTTTTATTCTTGCTGTGTGCAACCTTGAATTGTCATGGATGAGAACAATGTTTTTTTTATTTACAAGCACAGGGCACTTCTTGATCAAACTTCCACGGACATGTTGCAGCTGCTGGATGTATAAATGTGCATTTAGTATTTTACTGCATTTTAAGAATGCTAAATAAATAATACCCTGATTATCCTACCATATGCACAACATTACCTTTCTTCCAGATTTTAGTGTATCCACAGCCTTTTGCTTTGAATATTGTTGTTTGTACAGTGGGGAAAATAAGTATTTCATCCCCTGCTGATTTTCTGAGTTTACCACCTCACAAAAATGGGATAATTCTAGAATTTTCAGGGTAACCATCTTTTCTCATTATGTGTCGAACTATCTTCTTGATGTTAAGTATGTGTCCTTTTTGTTTCTATTTTCTCGAAAACTTTGTTGTTGCATACAATTTCAGTCTATGGTATTCTCAGCATCCTACTGTAGAATCACATTACTGTTTCTTGAAGTCTCTTTTTCCTCTGTGAGGAGATTATCCAGCATTTACTGATATTACATAACAGTTTGTAATTATTTTCTTTGTTTCTAACATAATTTTTCCATTTCTTAATACTTTGATTAGCATTTGGAAGGCATCTTTGCTGTCCCAATGTACATTCAGATTTCAGTGTTGTAATTTCTGTCTTCTGTTAAATAATTTCCCAGATATTTAAATTGATGTATTTGTGTGATTTTTTTGAATTTGTAATTTGCATATTGGCCTCTTTCTTTTGCTAACATCCATGAATTCCGTTTCCTTGCAATTGATGTTTCATCCTTTCTTCGTGCATTCCTTTCTGTAAGAATTCTTGTAGTTTCCTTAACTATTTTTTCTTTTTCCTTAACTATAACTTATTCTTCTTTATTTTGCACACACAATGTTACATTAACAAAAAAAAACTTAAAAGAAATTTACCTTCAGCAATTGCATCTTCTAGTTGGGACTTTCCATGAATATCTTTGTCTGCCTTCCACTTTTTTATTTTTGTTCACCGAATACGAGGCTCAAGAGCCACTCAAAGTAGCGGGTTGTTGTATGGATTTAAGATAAAGAAGTGCAGATTATAAAGATATGTAGGATAGATAAGGGTTGATCTTAGACTTGAAGTGGTTAAGATTGTTGCAGTTGGGGAGGTATCCTCCTGGGAGACAGTTCCACAAAGTAGCAGTCCTCAGTTTTTTTGTAAATAGAAATCTCAAGAGCCACCCAAGATAGAGGGTCATTGAATAAGGTTGTTGCATGAATATAAGAGCCAGGAGTAAAGAGTGCAGATTATGTGAATATGTAGAAAAGATAACAGTTGACCCTAGATCTGAAGAGGTTAAGATCATAGAGATCAGGAAAGCATCCACTCTTTCTGTTCCATAAAGCAGCAAATCTTGGGAAAATAGTCTCCAAATGGAACTTCCTCCTTACCAGTGGAATAAGAAGTGAATGAGGATGATGTGTATGCAGCATGGCAGGTCTTATTTGTAAAGGTCTGAACTGGTGGAAAGTTCTTGTATAAGCTCACACTCAGCTGCCTTGTTTCATTCTCCTTACTCTCCACCATGATCTTTCAACAGTAATTTTAGACTTTTGAGGCTGAATAAACCAAATCTGGGACTGACAGATATGGGTGATGGCAGTATTTTATCAAAACTTCCTACACGAGTTGCAAAGAAACTACTTGCTCAGTCATTATGAATGGTGTCTTACTATTAACTGAGATACCCCATAGGAGTGTCTCTGTTCATGTATGTGAAATAAACTCTCCTCTTATTGGTTGATAAGTTACATCAAAGCTGTGCAACTGGTTATTGAGATAATCAAAATGGATGGATACATTCTGGACAAATCTCTTATACAGTGAGTGTTAAGATGATGCAACATAAACAGAAATATATGTCTTTGAAGTCAGAGTTTTTATAAAATAGTGTGTTTTTTACTGTTACATGAAATAAACAAAAAGCTTCAGCTTTAGAAGAGGACTTCATAATATAGCGTGCGTTCTTTTGAAGAGGTAAAATTTAAAACTTATTCTCTTTTCGCGACAAATATTAACTTTTTCTGCTAACATTATGACAGCCAGTTACTCAAAGAAATAATCTACTCTCACTCTCTCTCTCTCTTTCTGTCTCTCATAAAAATCTCTAAAATCTTTCTCTCATCTCTGCACTAAGATATTGCTTGAGTTAATTTTCCTTTTATCAGGTTTACCTGGTAGGAAATTTTCCCTCAGTTATTTTCCTTTCTTCTGTCTCATTACAGCCTCTTTCTTTCTTTCTTTCTTTCTTTCTTTCTTTCTTCTGTCTGCTGCTTTCTTCTGTCACTTTTTTGGTTTTTCTTTCTTTCTTTTGTCTCTTTTTTGCTTCTCTTTGTATTTTCTTTTTTCTTTCTTTCTTACTTTCTTTCTTCAGTCTCTTTCTTTCTTTTGTCATATACCAATTTTTGTCTCTTACCTTTTTATTTATTGCAATCTTTTCCTTCTTTTTTCTTTCTTCTTTCTTTCTTCTTCTTTTTCCTTTTCTTTCTTTGTTTCTTTCTTTCGTCCCATTTCAGTTTTTCTTTTTAAATTTTCTTTCTTTTTTTCTATTTCAGCTTTCTTCTTTGTTTGTTTCCCTTTTTTCATTCTATCTTTCTTTTTCTTTCTTTCTTTTCACTTTTTGTTATACTTCCTTCTTTTCAATTTCTTTCTTCAACACTATCTCTTCTTCATTTGGAAATTCATTCATGCAAACTCAGTAACAAAGTTACTCTCTGTTTCTCTCGGTCTTTCTCGGCTTTAATATCTCCTTGTGAGTGTCACATTCTTTCCTCATTACATTTCCTAGAAATTTCAGTCTTTTCTTTCTGATCCTAAGCACAAGTGCCCTTTTTGTTCCCATTTTCCTCCAAACTTCTTCATTGGTCACTTGTTGCATCCTTTTCAGCATTCTTCATTGGCACCATAACTCTGTTAACTCAAGTCTCTTTTTCATCTCTAAGGATATTGGCCACCATTCACACTCATATATTTGAGTACTGATTTACTCAGTAGTTCAGCTCTCTTTTCCTTTTTTCTAACAAACATTTCCTGCCTCTACTACTAAAAACAACAACAACAACAACAATAATAATAATAATAATAATAATAATAATAATAATAATTGATCATCTTGTATCGGGTTGCACGATATTGGCACCCACTGAATATAAAACCCGGCATGACAGAGTGGGATAATATTTGCACTGGAAAATTTGTAACTTCTACGGGAAGGAAACTGAAAGAAACTGGTATGAACACCACCCAGACCCGGTTACGGAGATAGGACCTGTTACAATTCTATGGGATTACACAATACACACTGACAGAACATCAAAACCAACCACCCAGACATTGTTATTAAAGACCACAAACAAAAAAAAAAGTGCCTCCTTATTGATATGGCAGTCCCTGCTGACTGCAATGTATCTTTGAAGATATTCAAAAAGCTGTCAAAATACAAGGACCTTGAAATAGAAATCTCAAAAATATGGCATATGGGAACATTAATAATCCCTGTTGTAGTTGGAGCTCTAGGACTGGTTGGAAAAGATTGCAGTAGACTAATTGAAAGGATTCCTTGAAGTCCATGCTTCAAAGAGATACAAAAAATTGTTCTGACAAGTACAGCCCACACTTTACGAAGGGCTTTATCTATGTAATTTTTTTTGTTTTTTTTTTGTCAGTGGAAAGTTTCATGATGCCGTTTCTAACCTTCGGTCCCTGGGCGGGACCCGGAAAGAAATGTGTAAATGCCATAAATCAAAGAAAATAAAAATGATGCTGATGATGATAATAATAATAATAATAATAATAATAATAAGAAGAAGAAGAAGAAGAAGAGTTGTATTCATTAAACTTTTGCATCAACAAGAACTGATGACTTTCTTTGGAAATTAAATAACAAGTTACATCCTTCTCTTGTACTTTCCTTAATGTTTTAGTATTGATGTTCTCAAGATGTACTTGATTTTTTTCTCAGATTTCTCAGGGTAGGAAATTTGTTCAGTGATTCCTCTTAATCATTAAAAACTGAAAGAAATTACATCAAAATTTTTCTTGAGTAATCAAATTTTACTTATTGCAGATACATTTGGCTTCATCTTGTTAATACTTTTTTACAGAAATAATAAGAAATTAAGAATGATCATATAAAAAAATGATGTCTAAATGGAAATTGAGCTTTATCTTATCATTGCCCAAATAAAAATGAATGATACAGAATTTTTTCTTCATAGAAACACTTTTTGTACAGATTTGTTCTTCTGCTTGTCTGTCCTACAAATATATTTGTATGCTATCACTTCATTGTACATCTTTATTTTATTCACTTTTTTGAATTTTAAATTATCTTTTACTTTTACTTTATTAATATTATTGATATTATACTTTCTTCTTTTTCTCTATTTCTTCGGCAGGGGTGAGGTTATTATTTTCATCCTTATTTTTATTTATTTTTTAGTACTTATTTGGTTTCCTCATTCTAGGACATTTTTTTTTTAATTTTCTTGTTCCCCCCCCCTATCTATGTTCCTTCTTTTTTATCAATGGTTCATTAACTTTTTTTTATTCTTGTTCATTTTTGTACTACTTTCTTCACTTCCTTCCATTTCTTTATTCATTTCTTTTTTTATTCTTGTACATATTTGTACTTCTTTCTTCACTTCCTTCCATTTCTTTAATCATTTCTTTTTTATTCTTGTACATTTTTGTTCTTCTTTCTTCACTTCCTTCTATTTTTTATTCATTTCTTTTTTATTCTTGTTCATTTTTGTTCTTCTTTCTTCACTTCCTTCCATTTCTTTATTCATTTCTTTTTTTATTCTTGTTCATTTTTGTTCTTCTTTCTTCACTTCCTTCCATTTCTTTAATCATTTCTTTTTTATTCTTGTTCATTTTTGTTCTTCTTTCTGCACTTCTTCCATTTCTTTATTCATTTCTTTTTTTATTCTTGTTCATTTTTGTTCTTCTTACTTCACTTCCTTCCATTTCTTTATTCATTTCTTTTTTATTCTTGTTCATTTTTGTTCTTCTTTCTTCACTTCCTTCCATTTCTTTAGTCATTTCTTTTTTATTCTTGTTCATTTTTGTTCTTCTTTCTTCACTTCCTTCCATTTCTTTAGTCATTTCTTTTTTATTCTTGTTCATTTTTGTTCTTCTTTCTTCACTTCCTTCCATTTCTTTAGTCATTTCTTTTTTATTCTTGTTCATTTTTGTTCTTCTTTCTTCACTTCCTTCCATTTCTTTAGTCATTTCTTTTTTATTCTTGTTCATTTTTGTTCTTCTTTCTTCATTTCCTTCCATTTTTTATTCGTTTCTTTTTTTATTCTTGTTCATTTTTGTTCTTCTTTCTTCACTTCCTTCCATTTCTTTAGTCATTTCTTTTTTATTCTTGTTCATTTTTGTTCTTCTTTCTTCACTTCCTTCCATTTCTTTATTCATTTCTTTTTTATTCTTGTTCATTTTTGTTCTTCTTTCTTCACTTCCTTCTATTTTTTATTCATTTCCTTTTTTATTCTTGTTCATTTTTGTTCTTCTTTCTTCACTTCCTTCCATTTCTTTATTCATTCCTTTTTTATTCGTGTTCATTTTTGTTCTTCTTTCTTCGCTTCCTTCTATTTTTTATTCATTTCTTTTTTATTCTTGTTCATTTTTGTTCTTTTTTCTTCACTTCCTTCCATTTCTTTAGTCATTTCTTTTTTATTCTTGTTCATTTTTGTTCTTCTTTCTTCACTTCCTTCTATTTTTTATTCATTTCTTTTTTGTTCTTGTACATATTTGTTCTTCTTTCTTCACTTCCTTCCATATATTTAATCATTTCTTTTTTATTCTTGTTCATTTTTGTTCTTCTTTCTTCACTTCCTTCCATTTCTTTAGTCATTTCTTTTTTATTCTTGTTCATTTTTGTTCTTCTTTCTTTCACTTCCTTCTATTTTTTTATTCATTTCTTTTTTTATTCTTGTTCATTTTTGTTCTTCTTTCTTCACTTCCTTCCATTTCTTTATTCATTTCTTTTTTATTCGTGTTCATTTTGTTTCTTCTTTTCTTCCTTCCTTCTTTTTTATTCATTTCTTTTTTATTCTTGTTCATTTTTGTTCTTCTTTCTTCACTTCCTTCTATTTTTTAATCATTTCTTTTTTATTCTTGTTCATTTTTGTTCTTCTTTCTTCACTTCTTTCCATTTCTTTAGTCATTTCTTTTTTATTCTTGTTCATTTTTGTTCTTCTTTCTTCACTTCCTTCCATTTCTTTAGTCATTTCTTTTTTATTCTTGTTCATTTTTGTTCTTCTTTCTTCACTTCCTTCTATTTTTTATTCATTTCTTTTTTATTCTTGTTCATTTTTGTTCTTCTTTCTTCACTTCCTTCTATTTTTTAATCATTTCTTTTTTATTCTTGTTCATTTTTGTTCTTCTTTCTTCACTTCCTTCCATTTCTTTATTCATTTCTTTTTCTTGGTTAATATTGTCTATTTTTGCACTGCTTTCATTTTCATTTCCTCCCATTTCTTTATTTATTTCTTTTTTTATTCTTGGTTGTTTTTGTTCTTCTTTCTTCACTTCCTCCCATTTCTTTATTCATTTCTTTTTCTTTGTTATTATTGTCCATTTTTGCTCTGCTTTTGTCTTCACTTCCTCCCATTTCTTTATTCATTTACTTTGGTCTTCCTTATTTTTTGTTCATTTCTTCTTTTCATCCGGTAATGGCTGTTTTTTATTTGAGACATTTATTCAATTTAAACCTGGTGAAGCCCCCACAAAGTAAACAAATAAAATACAATATTCATAAAAATCTCTATATGAACACTTATATTAATTAAACAATATTTTGATTTAATGAAATCCTTTCCCAGGGAAAACTTTTATGAATAAAGCAAAATACAGAAAGATGTTTAATAGATATAAACCATAGCAAATAGTGAATCACAATGAATTGAACAAACAAACATACAATAAAACTTTCTACACTTATACATTCGTTTCATTCTCATTCTATTTCAAAATTGTAAACTTGTAAACACTAACTGATGGAGACACCAATCTTTTCTGTACCCTTCTCTTTTGTAAGTGCTGACTCATTCACTAAAGGAAGTGTTATTATGGCAGCTTCCTAAATCATGTTTGTTTGGACATTCCAAAAGCCTTCTCTTTTGTTTTATTATTTCTGCTATTTGCCATCACATTTAAGGAGACTTCCCCAAATCACATTATTCACCCAACAGTACACATCACAAAAAAATCTCAAAACTTATTTTTATTGTTATCATCACAAATAGCATCTTTGCATTTTCTTTCTGCAAAGAGATATATTTTCAAACATATCTGTTTGTTTTTTTCTATTTTGACTTCTAAATGGAATTTGGAATGGATAATGTCAAATAGCAGCAATAAAATTCAGATTAGAATTAAGGGGATATAATGAATATGTTGTTGTTATATTGTATCATTTTAAAATTATATCAATCATTTATGTGCCATGCATGATACATGCTTAGGCAATCATGTATCTTTTGATACATGACTGATGAGGTAGATTTTTTCCCGTAGTAGGTTGCCATTTCTTTCTGCAGTAGACTAGTTGCTATCCAAGGCTACAGAACATGGTCTGTCCTACTATTTACCCATAGGTGGGGGGAAGAAGAAGAGGATTCATACCTTTCCTAAGGGTATTATCATGTAAATGAATGTAATGGATTTGATTGGATTCCTTAATCCTAGCCACTATCCATTACTCCACTGTGCCTTCTATAGAATTATATAAACATAGAAATTTCATGAATGTTTGCCAGAAAAAAAGAAAAAGAAAAAATAAACAGGAGAACCTGTTTGTTTATTTTTTCTTTTTCTTTTTTTTTAAGCAAGGCAGGAGTGCCACTAGCACACTAAGGGTTACAGAGGATTGAAAACAAAAGTAAAGAGGCGTGTTTGTGGAAAGGATACAGAGAACGATGGGGATCAAGATCAAATTATCAGAAGATGCTGATTGACATTACACTTGAATATTTATTATAGTTATCAGGGAAACAAGCAAGAGGAAAGGAGTTCCATAGACAGGAAGTGCAAGAGAAGAAGCTGTCTGAGTAAAATAGATGGTTACATTTAACTGTTTCAACAATGAAAGAGTGGGACTGAGATGCCAGCCTAGTAGCTCACTTAAATTCATGCAGTTTGGAAACCAGTGAAAGTATTTTGTCAGAACAGTTGCCATAAAAATACTTGTAGAAGAGACAGAGGGAAGCCACAAGACATCTGTGAGAAAGCAACTGTAGACAGGATGCCAGATCAGGTCCTATCACATTGCATATTCATCGCTGGATTTTGTCCAGGACCTCAAGATGTACAGTGAGGACACCAGACCATATATGACAGCAATATTCCATTTTATGTTAATTATCAATGTCATATAAATATACTAATTTGAATAATGTTCTTTGTAAAAGTTTTCAGGTCAAGATTCATTGGATTTTTATAATAGCACTGTTAGCAGACACAGAAAGCAAACTACAGGAACTCTTATAGAAGGTAGTAAAGAAGAAAAAAAAAAAGGACTAATTAAGTAAGATGATCGATGATTGTCAGCAAATAGATAAAAACAATAAATTGTAGATACCAAAAGAAAGTAATTTCAAATATTTTTCACTTCAAGCAAGGCAGTAAAGCCACTAAAACACAAAGTGGTTATTGGGTGTTGAAGAATTAGAAACAGAAACATTAATAATGAGCAGAAAGAGAAAAGAGTAATCAGGAGGACAATAGATAACGATTGACATTGCATTTAAATTTTTAGAGATTAAAGTTGGCTGGAATGCACAGAGCCTGAAGGGAGTTCCACAAGTGAGAAGTGAGAGAAAAGAAACTGTTAGCATATAATTTACAGTTACAGTTGGGCAACTGATCTGTAAATTGATGAGATCTCAACACATGTCTAATATTGCACTAAAATTTTAAAAGTCTAAGTACCACAGCAAAGAGTTCATCCAAACAATTACCATGAAAGCATTTATAAAAAAAGACACAGAGAGGCACCTTTATGGGGATAGGACTGAAGCTGAGCTGCCAGATCAGAACCAATAATATTGCTGATACTTCTTTGGATTTTATCAAGGGACTCAAGCTAAATATCAGGAGTACTGGATCATATATGGCAGCAATATTCTAAGCATGGTAGACTTATAATTGTGTATGATAGATTCTGGAGAGAAAAATTGTCTCACATGATACATCAAACCAACTTTCTTAATAGCTGACCAAACAATGGATTCAATATAGTCTTTGCATTTCCTGTCACCTGAGAACAATAGACCAAGAAGGCACAACTAGTCAATTTTCTGGAGGATAACATCAGCCATGTTTATGGAAGGCAGAGAAGGTGTCTCTCAGATGATTAATGGTGAGAAGTTTAGTTTTGGAGGTTTATTAAAATAAGTGATCTTTTGCTTCAGTTAACAATGGATTTGAAAGTTGGTTTGGGCATCATCTGATATTTTGTCTTTATCAAATTGATCAGTTGAGACAGGAGCGTAGATACCAAGTTGAGAGCTGATATTATGAAGGTCATAAATGAAAATTAAAAACAGAGTAGGATCAAGGATGTGGCCCTGGAGGACACCTACGTTAGTACGAAAGGATCTAGATGAGTGGCCATTCAGGATAACTCTCATTTCGCACTTTGACAGGAAAGACTGGATCAGTTCAAAAATATGTCTGGAGACAGTTTAATTTTTCAGCTTGTGGAAAAAACCTATTTGCCAAACCCTGCCAAGAAATACCATGAAAGTATTTATAGAAAAGCCACAGAGAAGCAACCTTATGGTGGTGAGTAAGTGACTGGAACTGAGCCACCAGGACTAATAATACTGCTGATTTTTCTTTGGATCCTATCAATGAGCTCAATAGCAGGAATATTGGATCTTATGTGGCAGCAATATTCTAAGCATGGATGAATGGTAGACTTATAGATATGTAAGATAGATTTTGGAGAGAAAAATTTTCTTGCCTGACATAGTGAACCAACTTTCTTAGCAGCTGACCTAGCAATAGATTCAATATAGTCTTTTTACTTCACGAGTCACTTTCCAGAAGGATAGCATCAGCTATGCTGATGGAAGGCAGTGAGGTGTCTTTCAGATGATTAATGGATGAAATTTTATTGGAGGTATTAAAATTAACAAGCCATTAACTATAGCTATTTTAACTTTGTCAGACTGATAAGCCTTACTACCAAGACAGGAGTAAATTGTTGTGTCATCAGCATAAATACTAAGTTGACAGATGGTGTCATCAGGAAGAGTATTAAAAATAGAGAAGAACCAAGGATGAAGCCCTGGTGGACACCTGCATTAGTATAAAAGGATCTAGATGAGTGGCCATTCCAGATAACTATCATTTCATGATTTGATAGGAAAGACTGGATCAATTCAAAATTATGAAGGGGACCTGTATGACAAACCCTGCCAAAAGTTTTCAAGATGTCCAAAGCTACATCCCCAGCTTTACCGGTTTATTTTTTTTTATCTAGAGAATAATAGACTCTTTCTGCAATTATCATCTGCAGTTGACCAAGAGAAATGAAAACCATTGCTTATCTGTAAAATGTACTTGCGACCTTAACCAATTCAACATTGAAACAGACGATGACTTCCAGCAGGCAAGAAAGCAGGAGGCACTGAGACATTTATTATACAATTTAAAGGGAACAGGAGCCAGTTCTGGAGCATAATTCTTAATAATTATTATAGAGATACCATCGTGTCCACATGTTTTGTGGGGATCTAGGTTAGAGATGATAGCAGAAACCAAAGTGTTATATGCATATCACTCAACAGAGACTCAGTTCTAAGTGGAAAGTTAGACAGGGGAATTCCAAATGAGTCAAGAGTAGAGTTTAAGGAATTTACAGGCAAAACATTCAGCTTTATCAACAGAGGTTGATAACACCTGAAATTGATTGAATAGGGGAAAAATAGAGACCTTACACTTATTTAATACCCTATTACAGAGCAGCCAGTAATCATGAGTAATCATGATTGTTATGCAGTGTCTCATTCTCTCAGCAAACAGGGACCTTGCTCCTTCAAGGACTCACATTTAGTATGAGCAGTAACAAATTGGTGCCTGTTGTGACAAGAGCTGTCATGCCAGTATAGCCACAAATAGTGGTTCCTGTGTGCCATAGTGGCCAAGCATGATGGCGTGTACCATGAAGAGGATTGAGGTCTCACCTGGCATTTCTGAGAAGAGATAATGTACATGCCAAATTTGACCCAAGAAGCAACTTCAGTGGTGCAATTTTCTTTTGGGAGTTTAAAGATGTCAGTCCAAGGGATGTCACAAATATATGTATAAAATAAAAATTGTATTTTGTCAAAATTAAGACAAGCCGTCTTTGTAATTATATTCTTGATATCTAGAGAAAAGGCGTAAAAAAAAAAAAAAAAAACTTTGTTAGATGCAATGCAGTGCCTCATTCTTTCTGCAGACAGGGAATTAGCTCCTTCAAGGGCTCCTTTATATTTATCAGGTGCAGCAACAAATAGGTGTCTGTTGTGATAGGAGTTGTCATAGCTGAAAATAGTGGTTACTGTGAACCATGATTGAGGTTTCACCTGGTATATCTGAGACAGAATTAAAATATCTATGTTGCTTTTGATCCAAGATTTGGCACAATTCTCAGTTGGATGATTAAAGATGTCAGTCCAGGAGGCATTAAAAAGAAAATCATGGAGTGAGTCCCAATCAGCATTTTGGCTGGGCCTACGAGCTCAGAGATACCCACATTAAAAAGGCCTTGTGCCACATTCGATCCCCGTGGGTGGATTGATAAATACCATCAGCATGCTGGTAACAGAAAGAGTTTTTATAAATAGGGGGTTTCTGTTTTAAAAGATGTTTGGAATAAAATGTCAATAGATACCATGGAGCGACGAGTTATCAAAAGGACAGTGTTGTGAAGCTTGGTAAGAGTGAGGAGAGAATGTAAGAAATACATCAAGTAGAGAGGGCTGTTGCTCAGTTTTGCTAGGTAAATAATCAGGGAAATCCATGATTTGAGTGAGGGATTGGGCAATAGAAAAATTGAAAGTCTGATTATTGACAGTATCAGTACCTTTACAATGTTTAAGCAACTGTTTGGAATACAAATGATGCTTTCCAAAAGCTAAGCAAAGTAATAAGAAAGAGAAACATTTCATTAAAAACAAAGTAAAGAGCACTCAATTGCGATGGAATATATGTAATACTCTTATATGGAAGTGAATGCTGAACAATCTCCTTACAGTTGAAGAAGAAACATGAGGCAACAGATATGTTGTTCTACAGAGAAATGCTGAGCATTCCATAGACTGAACATATTTGCTATGATACATCAAAACTTAGGGTGGTTTGGATTGATAGCAGAAATGTAGGTTCAGTTAAATATATGTTTATTTACATTTGGCAGCCATTACCATAATGGGGACAGGAAGTGTGTTTTCTAAAAGCACTTAATCCCAAGAAACACTAAAATGTTAAGGAGAACATCTAGCTTGGGATCTAAGAGTTTCAGCCTTCTAATATAACATCTCCTCCTTCCTATAAAGTAAAATATTATTCATGGCATCACAGATCCAACCTCTGTGGTATTTTCATGGGCCATCCAGAACGTGTCTCTGAGTGTAGCCTGTCAGTTTTATCTCTGTAAGGTTCACCATGAGTGAGTGGGGCTTGTGCAGTAGTCACTGATGTAATGTTGTATGTGTTGAATGCTTTTTAACATTAGTTGGTGATGTGGTGGCATTGAGTGATGGTGGGTAGTCATGTTTGCTGCCCCATGGGGTTTTTGTCAAGTTCTTGCAGACCTTAATAATTGTTTGTTCCCATGATGGATGCTGCCATCTGCATATTCAACCCTATATGACCTTGACTCTGCAATGGTCTGTGTCACCATTCAAGGTTCCCATAACTTGATTGTCTCATCTTGAATGTAAACTTGTTAACCTACATGCAATGGTGGATGCTGGTGACTATTCCATTGGTCATACCTGTCATTTGTCTTGACCTTATTCTGTTACATTGTGTCTCTGTTTAGCTCATTGACAAACCGTTGCTTTGAGACTAGTGGTGTTTGGATGGGGCTTCCATTGCATAGTTCATTTGGGGATTTGAGATTTGCATTGCTCTGTATGGCATCATTGCCAAGTGACAGTCAGTGCCAGTTTCCCAAGCTTTCAGAAGTAGCTTATTGCATATAACAACAATCCTCTCTGTGAAACAATTTGACCAAGGGCAATGTGGTGATGATATTGTATGCTTGAAATTGAAATTCGCTGAAAAACTGGCAAATTCCTTACTTGTATATTGCGGCATATTATCATTGTAGACCACTTCAAGAATACTTTGCTACTCAAATAGCAGTTTCATTTGTTTGATCACTGTGAACTGATGGCTCAGATTGATAACAGAAACGTAAGTGTAGTTAAATATATGCTTATTTACATTCAGCAGCCATGACAATAATGGGGCAGGAAGTGGGTCTTCTAAGGGCAGTTAATACTCAGAAACACTAAAGAGCCAAGAAGAACATCTTGGCACCTAAGAGTTTCAGCATGCTAATACAACAATAAGAGTAACAAAGAAGTTTTAGGGAAACTGGAGACAAAAAAGGAGACATACATAGAATTGGAGAGATAAATATACTGCTTTAAATTGTTTATCTTTGTATTTTCAAGTTTAATATCATTATTCTTTATAAGTAATTGTTAGGGTTTGTTATTAATAGGGTTTCATAGGTATATTAATATAGTTATAATTCACATTTTCTTACTAGCTATGAATAGTTTTAAAATTTTTCAGCAAGTGTGACATTTTTTTATTTTGTGTAGTATAAGCTTATTTTTCATTCATTATAATACATTGTTATGGTCTGTTACTAATAAGGTTTTACCTTTGTTGCCACATAGGAAACATTTAAGTATTCTGCTTTCTCTACATCATCTTAGCCTTAAAATAGTTTGTTAAAATACACTTGTTCTGGTCTGCTATTTATAGGGTTTCAGTTCCGTCTTTGCAAAGGCGACATTTACATTTCTGTTCTGTTGTGTCTTGCTTAGCCTTAATATAATTTGTTCTTACACATTTGTTTTGAACTGCTATTTATAGGGATTCTATTTCTCTCTGGAAGAAGCTTTTGTATGAGTTTGTATGACTTTTATTGCAGCTGCAGTTTTTGCTTACCTTGTGAAAATATACATCAAATAGTTTTTTTTTGTTTAATTTTAGTTTCTTTTGTTGATTTTCTGATTCAAAACTTGTTGCAATTTTTGGCTGCTATAATTAGTCACTTATTACTCGGCTACATATATTCAGTAAGTCTTTTGTTAATCATGTCTACATAATGTTCAATTCTATCTTCCTTCTCTTTTACTTATAATCTAAAGGCTACTAATACATTTTTTAATACCTAGATTTATATATTGTCTTCAATTCTGCAATTCTCTGATCACAAGCGCTTGGTTCTTAAATGTACCTTTTATCTAATGGTGGTCAATATTATGAACTTTATCTTAAGATTGGATAAATTGTTTTGAATAGTAGACATTAATTAGTTAGTAGGTAATATAATTATTATTGTTTCTTTTTATAATTTTACTGTAAGCAAGGTAATAATATCACTAAGATACAGGGTGTTACTTGGAGTGAAAGAGAATGGGAAGGTTTTAGTGAGGAGAAGGAATAGAAGATGGCGATTGTTGTTGCGTTTACATTTTTTAAGATAGTAAGCAGCAGAGAAATAAGAAAACGAAAGAGAATTCCACAGGCAAGGAGTACAAGAAAAGAAACTATTAGAATAGAACTTACATATATATCTAGCTAATTCACCATTAAAACAATGAGACTTATCGGCCATTCTAGCAGTTTATATGGTTGAGGTATCAAAGAGGGAAGCTCATGAGAACCACTGCCATGAAAATATTTATAGAAAAAGTGAAGGGAGCCATGTCATGTCCATGGGAAAGTGACTGAAGTCAGGATGCCAGGTCAGGACCAATAATATTAAACCCTTCTTTGGATTTTGTCAAGAGTCTTGAGGTACATAGCAGAAAGACCAGACAATATATGGCAGCAATAAATGTGCAAGATGGATTCTGATAAAAAAAAAAAAAAATTTTCTGGCCCAACACAGGGAACTAACTTTCCTAGAAAATACACCCAGCAAGTGATTCAATATAGTTATTCCATTTCATGTTAATGGAAAACATTAGGCCAAGAATCTGGAATGAATTATCCTCCTGGAAGTTAGCATCAGCCATACCAATGGAAGGCAAAAATGTTCTCTATGGTTGTTAAAAGATAACAATTTCATTTTGGAGGCACAAAATTTACAAGATATTCCTTGCACCGGTTAACAACTGACTGGAGGTCATGCTTGAGCAGCTGTCAGTTTTACTTTGTTGAACCTATCAAACTTACTATTAAGACAGGAGTAAATAGTTGTGCCATCAGCATAAATACCTAGGAGGGAACTGATGATGTTAGCGGAGGTTGTTGATGAAGATGAGAAATAAGTGAGAGCCCTGGGGGACTGCCATATTAATGTGAAAGGATTTAGAAGCCTGACTGTTCAAAATAACCTTCATTACACAATTTGTTAAGATTTACATTTTCAACCAGAGATTTTGCAATATAGGTGTTCTCTATTGTCTCAAAATATTGGGCAGGTTGTAGCTGTCACAGAATATTTGCAGTGCCAACTAACACAGACTTCTGAAGTGTTGAAAATTTTTATTTTAATCCTTCCACCCCTTAAAGAAGGGAATAAAGCTAATAAGATGCAAGGGGTTACTGAGGAGATTTGACAATGAAGGAAACTGAGAAAATGTTGCTAATGAGAAAGGACAACAAACAAAAAAATTCACGAAGATGACGTTTGACATTGCAATTAATTTTTTGTAGATTGTAGTTAATAGAAAAGCAAGCTGGAATAGAGACCCACAGATAAAAGAAGAAATTATTAGAATATAACTTAGTTATATTTAGTAATTTCAATAGAATGATGAGACCTCTCTGCCAATCTAGTATTATGCTTAAATTCATAAAATCAAAATATCAAACAAGAAAGCTCATTAGAACAATAGCTTTGAAAATAATTGTAGAGTAAGCACATGGAATTAATGTTAAAGCAGTGGGAAAGTGATTGAAGCTGAGATGCCTGGTTGGACTGATAATAGTGCAGACACTTCTTTCAATTTTGTCTTGAATCGCAAGATGCATAGCAGAAACCTCAGACAACATGTAGTGACACTAATCATGCATAAACAAATGGTAGACTTATAAAGGTGTAAGATAGATTGAGATGAAAAAAAATGTCTAGCCCAACACAGTGAATCAACTTTCCTTGCAACAGACCTAGAAATTGACTAGATATAAACATTCCAATTCATATCAGAGGACAATATTAGACCAAAAAAGTGCAATGAGTACTCTCCTGGAGATTATTCTTGGCCATGTTGATGGAAGGTAAAAAAGGTTCTCTATAACTTTAAAAGAGGGTAGTTTCATTTTGGAAGCCTTAAATTTAATAAGCCATTTCTTGCTCCAGTTAACAACAGATTGAATGTTATTTTTTTTTAAATGAGCTGCCAATTTGTCTTTCTTGAACCTATAAAAAATCTATCATTAAAACAGAATTAAATGTTTATGTCATCTGAAAGGAAGGCTTTATTTTGATTTGCTCAATATAAGACATTCATTTCAGTGCTATGGACCCAAACGTGTCATTGACATCTATGAACATTGTTCAAAAATAATTGCTCAAAAGTAATTATTCAAGAAAACATTTATTTGAATTGTAAATTGTTTGAATGAAAATTAATCGAAAGGACAATTATACTAAATGATAATTATTTGAAATGCAAAATTCTTTATTGAAATAAAAAATATAAAAATTAAAAGAGGAAATACACAAATGATAATTATTCAAAATACAAATATCATTAATAAAATAATTTAGTAAGAAATCATAATCTTAAGTTATATGATACTGCATGCAAATAGTCAACTACTGAAGAGTACTCATTAAAGGATGCCACTAAATTTTTAAGTTTTCCATTTATGTTAAGGTATTTCTTGGCTCTCGTGATATTTTGGCAACCTGGTCTTACTTTTTCAATATGAATTTCTTGCAAGTCCTATTCTCTTTTAAGAGCATCTAAGAATTTCATATTGTTGGATGATGGGATGCCATTTGCAGCAAAAAAAGCTGTACGCTATCTTACAAAAATGTTATTATTTCTTGGTAAATCAGCATTGACTCTCTCAAAACAAGACCACATACATATTTCAAACAGTTATTTTGAATAATTATCATTTAGTATAATTGTCCTTTTGATTAATTTTCATTAAAAAAATTTACAATTTGAATAAATGTTTTTCAACTAAATGTTTTTAAATAATTATTTTCGAACAATTTTCTCAATATGGAGACACTAGTGTCTCGAATGTCTCACGTTTTTGCCACTTGAATCTGACGGTTACTGAATTTTGTGAGCTTGTCAATTTCTTTGACCTTGATATTAGGGTCATCAAGAACAGCCAGATCAATGAGGAGGTATTTTCTTGTTTCTTTGTCAATGATGGCGATGTCTGATTTGATGGCCTCAAGGATGGAGTTTTTTTAGATGTTGAAATCCCATAAGATTTTGACTTTGTCATTGCTAATCACCTTCTCAGGCTTGTACCATTTCTGGTTGATGTCAGTTCTATTCTTCTTTTTTATTATTTCTTCTTCTGTACAGTTTTTAGTTTTCAAATTGAGCTTTTGAAATATAGGTGTTCTCCATCAAGTCATACAACCTCAAACAGATACCACCTTCCAGAGAATATTTGCTGAGTCAAACTCAGACTTCTGAAAATGGGGTGCTAGGCTTTATTCTGATTTTCTTAATAGGTCTTTAAGTTTCAGTGGTATAGATTCCAATGCTCAAATGATAACTGCAGGAATAATTCAATTCTGGGGTTAGTGTAATTTTTAAGCTTTCCAATTTCTTTGGTCATGATATTATAGTCACCAGGAGCAGCCACATTGATAAGGAAGCATTGTCTTGTTTTTTCTCAGCAAATGTGATGTATGGCTTAATGGCCTCAAGGATACAGTGTGACTGGATGTTCATATTATTATTATATAAGCAATGCGAGAGTGCCACTAGCACTCAAGGGCTTACAAAGAGCAAAAGTAAAACTAAAGTGGGGTGTTTGAAGAAAGGATAAAGAGAAGGAGAGGGATCAAGATCAAAGCATCAGAAGATGTTGATTAACATTACATTTAAATTTTTGAAGATTATAATTATCATGGAAACAAGTAAGAAGAAGGGAGTTCCACTGTTGGGAAGTTCAAGAAGCTATTGGAGTAAAAGAGGTGGTTACATTTAACTGTTTTGATGGTAAAAGTCTGGGACTGAGATAACAACCTAGGAGTACACTTAAAGTCATATATTTTAGTTATTGTTATATTGTTTATCAAAGTTCAGAGATGTTTTCTACAGATTGAGAGACGACAAGTTTTGGTGAATTTTATGCACTCACCTCATTATACATGCTCACTTCAATAGTGTATCCTGAATCAATTTTTTTTGTGATCTTTATGCCAGTGTCTTTGCAAGAGACTTTGGAACATTCCCATGTTCCACTGACTATGAGTATTACTTTCTTTGTTTTGCTGGATTGGAAATAGTGGTCTTCAGGATATTGTTTTGAAATTTGAAATTTTCAGTGACCCTATTGCTGATCTCAACACTGTCATGGTTCAAGCAGTCTCTACCTTCTTTCAAACTTACAATTTTTCCAGTCAGCATACTGTTTTCATGTTTTCTTATGTTCTTTTTTAAGATCTTTTTGTATTTAGAAAAAATAAAATAAAAATAATATAACAGATAGAAAATTCAGACAGATGAATCAACTGAATATATATTCTAATAAAATCAGTATATACATAATCTCTAAACATATCTATCTATCTATCTATCTATCTATCTATCTATCTATCTATTTATTAGATAGAAAGTATAGAGAAATAAATTTACTAGCTATATTAGAATGTTTGGAAAGTAATTAAATTTTGCCGATAAGGATATAAAAACAAAAGTAAATTCTTTTTAAATATAATTTATCAAAAATGTAGTCATCTGCATTTTGAATAACTGCTTCCCAACGAGAATGCACATTTATAATTTCACACTTAAAGAAATCTGGGTTCTTCCTTCTCAAAAGTTTGAAAGATTGTTTTCAACTTCTTTGTTTCTAAATGTTCTGCCATTTATGAAATGTTCTAGTGATTGAAACAAATGACAATCTGTTGGTTCTAAATTTGGCATGTATGAAGGATATAGAAAAACTCTGAATCCTAATGATTGTACTTTTTTTTGGTGGGTGGGGGTGTTTTGCAGAGATTGTCCTTGTTTTGTTATACTAGAGAATAACACCTTTTCATTTTATTAAAGCAGGGTATGTTTTTTATAAAATTCTGTGTTTACCTGATCAAGTTGCTGCCAATAAATATCTGAAAGGATGGTCCTATAGGAATTAAATCCTATATATATATTTTTTTTTAACAATAAAATACCATCAGAAGGCTTGTTTGATAAACAATAATTACAATGATAAATACTGCCAAAATATGTGGATGTAGTTGTAGACCTACCACATGTTATTTTGGGACCTTTTAAACAATAACAACCCCATTTTCCTCTCAAGCAAATTGTGGAATTATTTTCTAACCAATGAAAACCTTTTATTCTAAAAGTTCATACTGCTATGTGAAATTAGATTTTGGATCTCACTTAGGGATATAAAAATAGAACCATACTCAAAACAATTTAAGAGGCCAGTTTGATCTATATATACATACACATGCATACACCCACATACACGCACACCCTACACACATGCACACAAGGGAAGAGATGGCAGGCAGCAGTTGCCGACTAAGCTCTTATCTACAAACTCACAAACACATTAGACTAGCTGTCATAAAGAAAGTCTCTCCATACATTTCACACCACTCTAAGAACAGTTCACTGCAAGGAAAATTGAACACTTCATATATACACTACATATATCTGAAAAAATATATAAATATTATTTTAAGTGACGTTCTGCTTCTATTTTTCCTCCATTGCATTTAAAAGATTTTTTGTTGTTGTTGTTAAATGTTTGGAATCCAGGCACTCAGATAGCAACAAGAATCTGGGTAGAAAGATTGCAACAATCCTTCCATGTTCCAGCAACACAATTGACAACAGATTTTATATTCCACCAGACATAATGATACAGAAATCCTTTTCTCTGGATAGACACCTTGTTTTGTTGTTGGCATTGGTTTCTTGTAATAACTGCTATTTTATTAATTTTCTGTTGAAATGACAAATCCACCTTTCATCACCTGTAACAACGCAATGCAAAAAAAAAGAAGGTTGCCATTCAAAGACTGCTATTGATAGTGGAATGTTGTGTTCAGCTCTCAATCAAAAGTTCATTAGGAACCTAACTTCCATCTTTTCTCAATTAAACTCTAAAATGACAGACTGTCCAATAGAAGAAATGATAAACTAATTGTAAACACATTTTCCTACCATTCAACCTTCTGCTTTGATTGATTAACCCATAATTCATAGCAGTGAAATGTATAATTGCTTTTCAAACATCTGAATATATTCTAATAAAATACTGTATAGATAATGAGCATTTGTATGCTTATCTATCTATCTATCTATCTGCTCATATTTATGTATACAAGTATAATGAAACTGTTCTTATATTTATTTTATTGTACTTATTGGCAGTAAATTTATTTATACGTATTCCCCATGAAAGAGTGTATACAGAGAATAAAACATTCGTCTTCTTTTATATTGTCCTTTCAGAATATTGGTGATCATGGCCCTACACTATTTCCGGTTCTTTGTAGCTTTTAGTAAATTTTGATTTTTTTCTTATTTCTCATAAACCCTGTTCTGCCATCCATTTATGCAAGCTTGTTATACACTGTTTTCCTCAATAAGTCCTGTGAATATCAAATTTCCCAAGCCCTCTTTTTTCATTATGTACCCTAGAAATTTCAACTTTTTCTTTCTCATGTTAAACATAATTGTCCTTTTTGTTTCCATTTTCTCTAAAACTTCATCACTGCTCAAATGTTAGGTCCATGGTATTCTCAGTATCATTAAAATAATAATAATTTACTTTTGTTTCTATTTTCTCATAAAATAAAGAGATCTTTACATCATTAAGTCATGTGTGTTGTAACTACACTGATGTGCCAAAAGAATCGAATAGTGTTTAATTTGCAGCAACTTGACATAGCATTGATTCTGCAAATAGTTGGAAGGCCTCTGGTGTAATGTTAAGTCGTATCATCTTGATAAAAGTTCACAGCTTCTTAATTTTTGGAGGCATATGATCCTATATAAAAATAGACCTTGCCACCATATCCCATAAATGCTTAATTTGGCTCATCTTGAGAAAACAAAATGACTACACCCAGGCCAGTTTCAAGGGTCTTGTGGTGCCCCCACTGAATCTATAAATCTACCCCAATCTATAATACAGTGCCCTCTACTCTACTACATCTCAATTTTCATAAAGTAGTATTCATATAAAATACAAATTTTATTGTAACCTAATTATGTACAATAATGGATCATATGCAATATAGGTGAACAATTCAAGTAGAAAGATTGAAAATAAATACATGTATCTAAATACAAATTAGAGATCATTCAATCTTAAATAAATTAACAATGTTGTGCAGCAATTTTTAACATCAAATTGAGATTTTTCTTGTTAAAATGTTAAATAATTTTAACACATTCCATGTTATGAATAAAAAATTATGAATTTTATGTAGTATTTTCTTTTAAGACTTAGCATGAGCAAAACAAATTTACAGAAAATCTGTGAAAATGATTAGTTTAATTTGTAATATATATATATATATATATATATATATATATAATCAATCTGATTGGTGTTGACTTCAGTGTCCACTTATATGTGTATATATATATATATATATATATATATATATATATATATACAGGGTACCATTATATACTTTTAATTTTGTGCATGTGCATTATTTGTTTTTGATTTTGTTGACTTCAAAGTATAGCAGGGTCAGTTGGGCACCATCTGTAAGAAAAAGACCACCATGATTCAGTCCACCAGAAATTTGGAAATCACATGCTGTACGGTATTCATGCCAGAAGCTCCAATACAAAGGACACTGCAGAGGATTTGGGAATAGTTGGATGAATATAATGGTAATTACACTCATTGTTCTGATAAGATCATTCTTTAATAAAAGAACTTCCAGATTTGTTGGTGAGGGCCTTAGAATCAATAAGTGCCTTGATCGGGTGGTGCTGCAACAAGTATCTTGAGTAGGTTGCTGCTGAAAGACCCTATGTCTGGCAACAGAATTCTGAACCATGCTACCCAAGCAAAAAAACCCAGTCATGACTTTCAGACAATTTGTGTGACCATATCATGACTTTAAATCTGGCCACCAAATTCCCCAGACTGCAACCCCTTTGATTAATATAAGTGGGGTACAGTTAAGTGAGAGACCAACAAAAATCCTTGCATAGAGCAACAAAGATGAACTGAAGGCAAGGATTATGGCAAGAATCACCAACTTAAAAAAGGAGACCGTCCAGAAGATATGCAGGAAATTCTGAAGTTGTCTGGAGGCTGTGGTTGAAACCAATGGTGATTTTATTAAATAAATTTACTCTTTCATATTTGAAGATATATTGTGTAAAAATGAGATGTCTGTGTTATTTCCATTTTTATATAATTTAGATGACAATTTATTCATCCCACCCTGTATATATATATATATATATATATATATATATATATATATATATATATATATATATATATAATATATATAAAACCCAGAATGGTTCATGATGATCACTGAGATGGTCAAAAATACTCAATCAAAAAAATGACTTGTAGACTGTTTCTCCAGAAATTTTATCTGCATGTCCAACAATATATTTGTAAATTGGGAAAAATGTAATATAAAATTAAACAGACAAACCTTTTTAGTTAATTTTTATTCTACATATTTGATTGGATTCTGCGTAGGCAACATTCATTTGTTTAGATATGATTCTATTAAAATCTTATGCTTAAACATGTTTTAAATACAACAGAGAGAGGATTTCAGTCAAGTTTCAAGAAAAGAAAGTAGAATGTCAATAGATAACCAGTTTAGCATGCATGTTAACAAAGTTTGCAATGAACTTGTGTTCACATGCTATGGAATAGATGTTAGTGTCATTTGGCAAAAGTGACCTTGCACCTCAAATGCATTGGAACAAATGTATTCTTAGATTGAAAAATATTTTACTGATACTGAGTTGCTGAACTTTGATGTGAAGGGCTTACAGAAATTTTAATATTTTTTGCAGTTGGGTCAACAAAATACTGGCATATTGTCACCCAAAATTTGATGGAATTAGAAGAAGTGTCATGGATTTGTGTCTTATATTAATGTATTGCTTTGTGATCTGAATGTTGACAGATCAATATTCGAGAGAGAAATTTTGGGGGTGTAAGCAATATATTCTGATGTTTTTTTTTTTATTATTAGCAGAGACACAATCTCCCAAAGGACAAGATAAATGGGATGCAATATTAGTATTTTGAAAAGAAGCCTTTTTTGGGTAAAGTGTTGTCATTTAGCATCAGAAGAAACTCACTCAAAGGCTTAACAGACATTCTCTAACCATTCTCTTTAACTAATATATATATATATATATATATATATATATAGAACTGAATTGAATGCAATGCAGCCATAGCTCACAGGTACCATGACTTCAAAATCTATCACAAGAAGCAGTGTAGTCTGGCCCTTACTTCTTTCAGAACCACACGTAATTGCTGTTAGAGAGTCCTGGAAAATGCAAAATGCAACTACACATGATCTCATCCGGGCCAAGGTTGAAAATAAACAGACTGGCTTTTGTGAATTCTGGAAGGTCACCAACTAAATTATGAACAGAGGAAAAGTGACTGTAATAAAAATATCCTCCTTCACAGACAAGGCAAAGCTCTTTGTCTTAAATTCAATGTTAGAGGACAAAGACAATCTCCTCCTCTACTTCCTACATCTCACTGAGCATAAATCTCAGTAATATCATTTCAGCAAGACAAGTCTCGAGACATATCAAAAGCCTTGACCCTAAAAGTCGACTGGCTAAAATAATAAAAATATTCCATCTCATCATCAATCGATGCTATTTCACATTCAATAACAATTTTTGCAAACAAATATTTGAATTACCAATGAGATCGCCTTTCAGTGAATTGATGCCATGTATTTTCTTTGAATTGAGTCTGGTTCTTCTCAAAACATTTTACCTAAACAATCAACTTAGTCCCGATATATTGATGATGCTCTATTAATATATCCCCGTGATACTAACTTACCAGATCCTGTAGATAAACTAAACAAATTTACATACGAAATAGATAAAAACAATACGTTACCTTTTTAGACATCACATTAAAGTGAGTTGACAACAGCATAAAACTTAATATCAACTGAAAATCAACTAATAAAAATGACCTAAAAAATTTCTTTTCCCAAAATAACAACAAAATAAAATCTGAAATGATCATTGTGTTCTACTTAAAAGTACTTAGAATTTTGAGCCCTCAGTATCTATATGAAACAGAGAAAAATATTGAAAATTCTTTCAAGACCCTTCAATACCATAACTATTTCATTTTCAATGAGAAACAAAAGGCTAATAAAATATTCCAAAATAGAAGAGCTGTCCTTCCTGATAAACCCAACAAATCAAAAAATAAGTTATTCTATCCACTAACTCTATCTCAAATACAACTGAAAAGAATTCATCTAAACTCAACATAAAATTTGTCACAACTACATATAAATAAATCAAAGACTTAATCAATAAAAAAAACAAAACAAGGCAAAACTTGAAGGAGGAATTTATTCTGTCAACTGCAAGAATTACCAGAAAGAATATATTGGAGAAACCTTAAGAAGTTTAAGAAAAAGACTATATGAACACAAATGGACATTTTAAAAAACAACACACAAAATACATTGGATGTTTGCCGTAACAAAACTGACCACAATTTTGACATAGGGAATGATACTTTGATTAAAAGAGAAAATAATCCACAAAGACAAAAATATCTGGAAAGTGACTTGATTTCTTGTTTAGCGATGGAAATTTGCATTCAGGCTCTTATTTTTTATAACGACCATTCTGGATAGATTTTCTGTTGTCCCAATGTGGGATAGTCAGGTATAAAGGTGTTGGAGTGAAAAAGAAGAATACAGATGAATTTGGCTAGACTGAAAAACATTCTTTCAAAAAATATCTTTTAAACAAAACTATATATATATATATCTGATAGATTTCAAGCTTAAAGGGAATTTCTATACTTCAGCTATTAAAGTTTGGTTTCATCTTGTGTGAATTTAATGTTCAAATTATGTTGATGCAATATTTCTTTTTGAAAGATCACACTTATGTATAGACATAGACACACACATTCAATCAATACATATGCACACAAATACATATACACACATTTATTTTCAAACCCAATATTTTAACAAAGTGATTTTCAATAATTAATGTATTTTTTCATTACTATAAATATTATATTTTGTGTTTTTATATCTGTTCTTATATAGCTTTTATGTTTATGTATTTTATTTGTTTTTATATGTTTTTATATATTTTTATGTTTTTGATATCTTTATGTTTTATATGTTTATATATATTTTTATGTCATTATATATATATATATATATATATATATATATATATATATATATATTGTCATTACTATAAATATAATAGTTAGTGGATATATGTTTATGTAGACATTCCTGCTTCTTTGCATTTTTTACAGTAAAATTGACATCTAGTTGCCTGATCTGTTGAAAGCAGCTCTGAAACTTGCCTAGAGGCACCTTCTCTTTAATAAGACTTTCAATTGCTAAGGCTGGTAGGCATCAATTTCACTGTTAAAAACATGATATATATGTAAATGAAAAGTATTAACACAAGCTGCTTTTATTGTTGAGCTGACATCAAAAGTTTTTTAAGCAGTTAACTGTTTTAAAAGAAGGAGTTGTTAAAAGAGTTTGTTTTTTAAAGTAGGAATTTTACAGAATTTTAACTAACCTGGTTTGAGGAAGTATCTATTAAACAAATGAAACTGCAGCTGATAAAATCATATAATACCACAATATATATATATATATATATATATATATATATATATATATATATATATATATATATATATGAAAAATATACATGAAAAACTACACATTATTAAGTTTCTAAATAATGAAAATTTATTAAACCATAGCCATGAGCTAACGGTTTTCTGCCAACATCAACAAATTTTTGCATTAAATAATTAGCATAAAAAAATTAAATTTCATAGTCTAATAAAAAGTTTAAAAGCTTAACCCAATCATAAGATAGAAAAACCCTTTATGAAGTCATCAAAAACCCTTTATGAAGACGTCTGATTTGCAATCTATCAGACTCGATGAATTAAATATATATATATATATATATATATATATATATATATATATATATATATATATATATATGTGCAGATATGCAGAAAAATAGGAAAGAACACGTTAGGTAAATAATCCGAAGTTTTTTAGTATTTTTGTTTTTATTTTTAAAAAACAGTGCTCCATACAGAAGTAGAGCTTAAATTATAATTATTTTTTAAATATTATGATTCCTTCGCTACATAAGAGTTCTCATGTTTCAGAAACGAGAGCTGAAAGCCTCAATATAATTATTAAAATTAAATTGAGTTAAAGTATCAAGCCCTGTTTCATCCTCAAGTGAAAATTTAGGAATAACCAATCTTGAAATTTACGCTTCTTTATAAGCATGTTCATTCGCAAAATTAATTACTATGGAAATGGCTGGGGTGACCATTTTGATAAGGGGCCTAAGAGTTGATTTTTATCCATATATCAGTTACCTTTTGAAAAAGGTCAAGCCAAGGTAGAATCGGGGTATCCATTTCAAAACGAATCATGGCATTCATGTGCACACATCGTCTGGTCAGTCACAGCGAAAGATAGCTTTTGGCACCATAATATGTCATTAAGTTTTTAAAAACTATAGTCAATACTAAATTAAAACCAACATATATTAACAACATATACCTGCCTTTTCATTTTATAATTTTTTAGTGATTTTATAACATAATTATGTTATAATTTTCAAATAAATATTTGCTCTACTCTGTATTGAGCACTCTTTTAAGAATAGTATTTTTTGGTTATTGGAATTTATTCCGTATACACCAATCCTATATTTGGATGTGTATATATATATATATATATATATATATATATATTTTTATATAATTTTTAATGAGATCAGGCACAAGTGGTTACTTGGACATTAATCCTACTAAAGAACAATGTCCTGCTTAGTCTTTCTTTTGATGTCTTTACTTCAGACATAAACATTGTCTATCTGACAGATTAATTCTTAGACAATTCAAGATTAGGCTTTGGTTCTTCTTATATACTAAGTCCTTTCATGATGTGAACAATCATGACTCTCCACAGCTTTCTATCTTTTGCAGCTCTAAGTAATGCTTGTCTCCCTAATATCTATATTGTTAAGATTATGCCCACCAATTATAAATCTTGATAGGATTTCTACTTCTCTTTGGATAACCTTGTTGTATTTAGCTTCTGTTTTTTTTTCTGAGGTCATTTCAACACTGCTGCTATCACTACATTGACATATGTGTATTTTCTTTTGTTAAGATTGTGATCACCAATAATAAATCATGGTAGGACTTCTAGTTCTCATAGGAATGTTCCACGGTAAAAGTTAAATAAATCTGATGAGAAGCCACATTCTTATCTTACATCCTTTCTATTTTTTTGAGCTGGATCAATTTCTTTGCTGAAGGACAATGTTTTGTTTTGGCTTTCTCTTGACATATTTGCATTAGATGCAACTTACATAACCATAGACCTGGGTATGATGATAAACTACATCTAGCAGAAAGGTCTCCTCTGATTATAAGGTTTTTGTGGAGTGTAAACCCACCTATTAATTGCTGTTGTTTCCAGGTCCATCCTGATTTGGGTGTTAGAATCTGTTAGTATCCCAGCTATGCACAAATAGTGAACCCCACCAAAAAAAACAAAAAAAAACAAATATAATAAAAGTATAAAAATACATTTTTATAGTAAAAAATACCAACAATACATATTTTTAATAAAATTACCAAAAAATATATATCTATAGTTAAATTACCAACAATACATTATGCACAAAAGCTGAGTATTATCTACCATGTATTCAACTGTGAAAGCAGAATAACATATATCATATTTTTTTTATTACTTCAAAGTTCACAACAAAATTACATTTTGGTATTTAAATGACCCATAAGGAGTTGATATGCTGCTAAACAACAATAACAACATAACCATTGTCCATTCAATTTGACTTACATTACTTACCTTTTCTTTTGCCTGGGATGATTCCAAGACTGAAACTGTTAGAAAAAATTTCACTATGGCAATCTCAATAAAATTCTATATGTCTAATAAGAAATCTCATTCTCATTCCATAATCACTAAGTTTTAGGGAAGAGAAACAGCCAGACTGTTGTCTCTGTTTATTGACCAACCATAAAATCATGTTTATATGTTTTAGTATTTCTGTTATATCTCCAAAAGACATTTGCTACCTGATTTTGTTAATGGGATCAGGATGTCAACAAATCATTCATGTACAGGCTCATATAAACACAAACCTTTCGACAAACAATACAGATTTTAGCCATGTAAGAAGAGAGTGGGCCAGTTAATATTACTTACTCCACACAGGTTCTCAGTTACAGAAATTGGCAAAAAGCCACTGAATACAGAAAAGCATTTTTTCTTTATCCTTTTATCAATTGTTCTATACTGGTACCATTTCTAAGAAATCATAAGAAGCAAATAAAATAAGTGTGTAAACTGCTTAAAAAAAAGAAAAAGAAGGAAAGATCTTCATCTGTCATTCTTGGCTTTCATTCATAGATCCTAACATGCAGGCATTTGATTAATGCTTCTACACGTAAGAGATAGACATGTTTGGTGTTCTGTTGATAATAAAAAGGAAACCAAAATTCTCCAAGAGAAAATCACAGATCAAAATCTGTTTCTAAATATGACAAAATAAGATGCATGCGTATTCTATTATGCTTGCAACTTCTGTTTGAAATAAAATAATATCCTATAATATTAGATAAAATACCCATTTATGCAGGGTAAAAGATTAGAATATGGATACCAGTACCATAACTACATGTAGTGTTGCTAAAGGTGCAGTGTTGTGTCTAAAGCAAGATAGCCCATCTCTTTTTAGGCTGGTTTTAAGTTCAGAGTTTGAACCCTGTCTGCCCTGCTAGAAAAGCTTGGATTCATGCCTTATCCAAGGGTATTAACACAAATTGAACAAAACAGAATCAACTGAAATATGAAATATGATGGCTGATTTCACATTCACATAGATAAACATAACACTGTCCATCCACCTGCAACTGGTGATAATGACAGTAAAATTATTCATTTGTTCTGAAACTTACTTCCATCCAACATGTGTGATTAACTACTTCAATAATTAAATGTCTAAGGTTTCTTATGGGAACATTTTATAGTACATGAAATAATGGTGCTGAAAAGAGTGCATGTACAAAATGTCAAACCAACTAATTTGCAATGCAAAGATAACATTTATTAAAACAAAATTAACAAAAGGAAAGTTTAAAACAAGAGTTTCTTTTGCTAGATATAAATTATATACACAACAAAATGTTCATTAATATGTTATAGTGGGAACTTACATTGTTAGTGCATTGTATGGGTGAAACATTTGCAGACCTTTTTATTTCAGTGTGGAAAGTTCATGACACCAGTTTGAAAAAAAACCCAGAAAGAGAGTTATTTTAGGGTTCATGTGTTTTTTTCTATTTGAGCTGCTGCTGATAAAAGGTTTATTTAAGCTTCTATTGCTAAGTTTTATTATCAGGTCACTACAGAATTTCTCATACAAAGATAAAACAACTGAAATGCATAATTAAAAAATGCCTATTTTACAATCTCTGTTGTCAACTGAAAACCAAATTTTATATTATTTAATTTTTCTTTTTTAATAATTTTCTTTGACATTGTGTTACCAATAGTAGATTACTAAAGAAATAGAATTTTATAAGCTAGAAATGAAATGTCTTTTAATTAAAAATATAAAAAGAAATCAGAGATTTTGTTTAATAATCAATGAACTTAATTTTAAATTTAGAAAGATAGTGATATGGTGTCCTGTTACATTTTCTAAGGCGTTTTTTTGATAGGTTGCTTTTTTGTTTTTCTGCACTTTGTTTGGTGTTTGATTTTCATTCTGCTAGATTTACTAGACACCCATTTCACACCATGTGAACTAAAACAGCGAGAGCCAGTTTAGTTGATGACCTCTTGACCAAAGAAACAAGAATAAGTTAAAAAATTCTTTTTTCAAGGATTTTGTATGTATATAAAATTTTGAAATTAAGTAAAGTTTTCAATGTTTTCTTTTTTGTTTCTTTTTGAACTTAATTCTTTACAACAGAAAATGAGAACAAAAAGGACACTTATACATACAATCAGAGAGAAATAGTTGAAATTTCTGTGACATATAATGGAAAATTGGACACAGGGTATACAAGACAAAAGCTGCAGATGGAAACAGTAAGTAACTTACCTAACAAGCAACTATAAAAAATATGGCAGATAGGGGACTATGAATGATAGTAAGGGGATAAACATTGCTTATAGTTATAAAGGTTAGGAAGTTGTGGAGAGCGATGATCATCTGTGTCATGAGCAAAACTGCCACATAAAAGAAAAATAAGCCTAAAATAGCCAAAACAATGTTTTAATCATTTCATCTCAACCAAGGTGATACTGCCACTAAGACACAAAGGGTTACTGAGAGTCAAAGAGAATGAGAAGACTTTAATGAGGAGAAAGGACAATAAAAGAACAGGAAGACAGAAGATGACAATTGGCATTGCATTTAAATTTTTGAAGATCATAAATGGTAGGGAAGCAAGAAGAACAAAAACAAAACTTTTAGAATAGAACTTATGATTTTGTGATTCTTTTTTGAAGATGTGGGTGATCTTGGTTCTCCACAACTTTCATTTCTTTATAGCTTTTAGTGATTTGGGTTTTTTGCAATCTATCCCTGTTACTCTCTGTTCTGCCAACCATTTATATAAGCTCATTAGGTGGGTTATTTTCTGCTTTCTACTGTACCTCTTGACTTAAAAATGTCATGTAAGTGTTAAATTTTTCAAGCCCTCTTTCCTCATTATGCACCATAGAAATTTCAATTCTTTCTTTCTAATTCTGTGTATAAGTGTTTTTTTTGCTTCTATGTTCCTTAATACTTCATCTTTTACTCACATGTTCAGTCCATGGTATTCTCATTATCCTTCTGTAGAACTAAATTTCTATTGTGAATTTCTATCTGTGAAAAGATTGTCCAGCATTCATTGCCACATAGAAGGGCTGATATTTTTATAATTGTTCAGCACTCTTTTCTTTATTTCTAATTAAATTATCCTCTGCTAATTCAGTGCATCATCAAATTTTAGTATCACATTTTCCATCTTCATTTAAACACTTCCTAGATATTTAAATATTTATACATTATATGTAGGATAAATAATAGTTGATAGTCGATTTGAAGAGGTAACATGATAGTGATTGGGGAAGCATCCTCTCCAGATTCTATTCCATAATGCAACAGTTCTAGAGGTCACAAAGTCAACCAGTCATTTTCAATAATTTTTAAGAAGATTCTCCCACAATTGATTGATATTAACTTCCATAGATTTTCAATTGGGTTTAGATCAGAACTTTGATTAGGCCATTCCAAGACTTGAAAATTTTGTAAACTTATAAATTTTTGTTTTAAATTCAGTTTAAAAGATATATATTTAATTCTTCACAATGCCAAGGAATCAGAGATAAAGTAAGATTTCTCATGATGTGAGATTTTGAAGTTCCACAGAGTTTGTGATTAGAAGAACCCAATTTTCAGCCTGAATTGGAATTTCAACCCAAATCAGATTTTGAGCTGGAATTGGACATAGTTTGAATCAGAGTTAGTGAGATTTTGAAGTTCCATGGAGTGAATTGTAGTTTTGGGCCAGAGGCCCAGTTATCCATTTAGAGCAGGTAGCTTAAAAGTCTGCATGGCATGCAGCTTTTAGACTAGTTTATAATAAAAAGAACTACACACATATGCAAATATATATACATAAATGTACAATGAGATACATGAATACATACACAAATAAACATAGAAGAAATTAAAAATACACACTCAAAAATAAATGCAAGCATACATAAAAATATACACATAAACTTATGCACAAATATGTAAGCACACACACACACACACACACATATATATATATAAATTTATTATATATATATAAATGTAAAAGCACACACAGAGACAGAAACACACATCCAAAGAGAAAATTAAATGATAAGAATAATTGATTGGATAAAATTTTATCAAAGTTAACACTGGTAAAGACAGATAATTAAAAAGGATGTTGTTGACATTTTTTTGGCACCAACACTTATATTCTTGGAAAAAAATATCTTCAGGGAATTTTAAAATTGTATTGAAAAGAAAGTTTTTCTCAAACCTAATAATTTTTGGCACAACAAAAGCTTTCTTTTGTTTTCTTCCCAGAAAAATTGAGCTTGGTGATCAGTAAGGTTACCATTTGCTTATAAGGAAAATAAATTATTTTTTTCAAAGAAGTTATTTACCCAAGCCAAAGAATTTTCTCTAATGAAAAAAAAAATTCCTCCTCTTTCTCTGGCTGTGTGTTTATTTATGTGTGCATGTGAGAAAGAGAGCAGGTAGGGAAGTAAGGCGGAATAGCTTAAAGAAAATAGTTTAAGAAAAAAATTACCGTTCCAGTGGATATGTATTTTCATCATACCTTAAGGATCAATGATTAAAAATAGTTTCAAGTGAATGAATCTTTTGTCTTAAGAAGACAATTCTTCATCAGACTCTATGGACTGGCACTAAAAAATCACAAAGAACTTTACCAAATAATAAAAAAAAGTTTTACTTGTAAGATTCCAACAGCCGCAACAACAATAATGGTTAGCACATATCTCTAAAAGGGAAAATAATGTTATAATCAAGACTTGACTTTCCCCACTACCTTAAAAGGAAACTACCATCAGTATTATAAGTATCAATACCAGTTAGTAGATTTGAGAAACTTATTTTATTAAGAAAAATGTCTTATAAATTTCAGTCAGCAGTAATTATATTAGTTCGGTCAGGGAATGACAATATTAATTTCACTATACTATTAACTGAAAAACTGGTTATTTTTAAACAAGTGAATAATTTGAATAAATATATTTTTTAGTATTTGACTTTATTTTTATCATACTGGAATTGAAATCCTTCTGTTGATTATTTATCATGTCAAACATCAACTTTCAAATTGAGTGCAATATCACTCTTCCAAAATCAAAATACCCTAATAGTGTTGTTATATCATGGATAATACAATATAAGCAACTAGGTAATTCCGAGTGGAAAGATTATGCTAAACGCAGGAATTAGAGTAAAACAAATAACATTGGTTTTATTGTACGGAAAGTACAATGAGTAAGTTCTTAATAATAATAATAATAAGGAAAATGGGAGATACGTCATGGAGATCTGTAGTGGTACTGTATACTACAATACTTCGTCACATCTTTTATTTTCTCCTCATTCACGTCTCTTTAGACTGACCAATCACTATCAAGGTATGATAGGTTGTTCCACTATAACAAGTGTAATGGTTATCTCCATGAGAAATGGAATCAGCCAGCTGAGTTAAAATTCTGGCTGGGGTTTTATAATCACTTTACACTGTCCTTGGAAAAAGGTATGAATAAACTTTTCTCCATCTGCTCCACTCTGGGTAAAATATAAGCTTTTAGTTTTGGTTGTGCAAACAGTCTAGGAGAATTCTGAATTGAAAACCCCTGCCAACACTTAATGGGCCAGTACAGAATGGTTATCCCTCATTACTGTTCATATTTGATAGATTTTAGAGAAGGTATAAGGTCTGCCGTAATCAAAAAATGGCTGATGGTAATAAAAATAACATTTTTGACATTTACTAAGCTTAAGACAGCTCATCATCAAATATAAAGAAATAGTACCAGAAAGATTGTGTTGCATTAATCTTCTAAGTAGGAAGGGCCTACATATTTTCTTAGAAATTCAGCATTCAAATTGTAGCTATATCTTTTAAGAATAGCTATATCTTTCAAGAAACATATAGCTATTTAAGTCAAATGTATGAATACATTCTTATATATATTGTGTAGTTTAAATGACTAGTTTTTTTTTGCAGCCTGCTGAAATCCTTACAGTATTTAGTATTTTTTTATCAAGATTTTTTTATCAAGATTTTTTTTATCAAGATTTTTTTTATCAAGATTTTTTTATCAAGATTTTTTTATCAAGATTTACAAACTCTACATTTTCTTCAATTTCACAAATGAATCAATGGCATTTAAATAACCTGATTTGTTTGATAAAATACTTTGAAAAATTCTACTTTAGTTTAATAATTTCTTTAATTTAATTTAATTTTATACAACTTCATGGTAAACAATATTTTTAAGAAAATTTGTTTTTCTTTTTTAACTGTAAAGAATAAATTCTTAAGATTTCTTACACTTGAGCATGCAACATACAGCTGGCCATATGTAAATATTTATTTCTGGAGCCAAATTCTAATTTTCTGATGCATTTGAACTTGTGATTTGTTAATAGTTCTCGCAAAAGCAAGGGAAAATGGAAACTATAAAAACTTAAAGAAAAGAAATGCAAAAACCCTATTGCATTTTTATTAAATAAGTATTTTTTTATTTTAATCATTAAATTGTTTTTAAAATAGTTGGAGTGTTTTGTCTGTCAAATAATAAAACTTTTAATTTTTCCAGAAAAATTAATGAAAATTTATTGTACTAAGCTACGCACCCTAGTAAAACCAACTGTACTTTGTACACCCACTACATGTTTGCACTTATCCCAAAAATTTGGTTTTGATTGGTCAATGTATGGCTATTTTAGAGGTTGTGGTAAATGGATGGATGGACTAACAGAAGTCACAGAATTTTATATATGGATTATTTTATACTTTGGGGAAAAATTATCTGATAAGCTTTGATCAGACTGACCAAATTTTAGACTTCTAAGAGGTAAATTCTTGATGTTATGATAACCATTTTCCAACTACAAAGGTATTGAATTTGATGGCTTCTCTTTGAGACATTTAACCTAACATTCTAAAAGAATATATATATTTCATAAACTTATTGGAAGAAAGCTACACATTATCAAGTTAATGTTTTCACAACAGAATTGGAATAAATCAATGTGTATTAAACAAATATATATGTTATATGATTAATATGTATTTGATTTTAGTGATTTATGTTTGTGGCTTATCAACCCTTTTCAGATTTTTAAAGAATTTAAGAATTTTTGTTTAGTTTTGTTTTGTACTTTGCTTTAGTGTATTGATTCCCAACTGCCATACTGTGGCACACTAATGTACCGTGTGATCCTCTTAAGTGTGCCACAAAATATTGTCACTGCATAAATATATATGTGTGTGTGGAAGGAGTTATGGTACAGCATTAGTATTTGAATAAATGAATAAGTATTAAACTTTTTTTAAAATAACTCTTTTCACTATTCTGAGATTATGTTGTTTTATATACTTTGTTTTAATATTCATTTTTTAAAAATGTATTTTTATTTTTTTTAATTTAACTTTTAAAATTTTCCTTTATTTGAATAAATGAATATTAACCATTGTTTCATATTTGAAATTTTGATACATTTTGAATTTCAATACAAAAGCAATATACCACATTAGCTAAAAAGGCTTTATTATTTCTACTTCTTATTTATGTGAATTAAGCTTCTCAACCCTAAATAACATCATAAATGAAAATTGAGAAAGCCCATGCTCAACTGAAGAAAAAAAGAGGTCTGCTTATCACACATTCGACCAAACATTGAAGAAATCATGTAAAAACACCAGGCATGGGTTTCACACTAAATGAGCTGCACAAATAGTCAAATAGGAACATTGAAATAAAATAAACTCATATTTGTGTGTGTATTTTTCTATGGTTTTATTTCATAACATTTAAATGTATACCATTTAAAATTTTACTAAATGAGCCGTGATAAATCCATTTGCTCCTAGGTGTGCTCTTGCCTAAAAAGGTTGAGAAACACTGGTTTACATATTTGAGAATTATGGCCAGATTCTAAGATAGGTAAAGAACTATTGATACATTTTGCATTTCAATACAAAAGAAATCTCCCACATTAAAAAGGCTTTATCAGTTTCATTGCAATTTTCTACTTCTTATTTATGTGAATTAAGCTTCTCAACCTTAAATAACATCATAAATAAAAAATGAGAAAAACCATGCTCAACTGAAGAAGAAATGAGAGTCTTCTTATCACACATTCGACCAAACACTGAAGAAATTGCGAAAAAACACCACGCACGTGTTTCACATAAATAGTCAAATAGGAACATCAAAATAAAATAAACTCATATTTGTGTGTGTACTTTTTTTTTAATCTATGGTTTTCAAGTGTGCTGTGATATTTTCATTTGCTCCTAGATGTGCCATTGCATAAAAAGGTTGAGAAACAAAGGTTTAATGATACAAGTCATAATAATTAACCCTTAGCTGGGGAGAGAATAGATGCATTCATACCCTTTCCCAAGAATATTTGCACATATGTGAATATAACAAACCCAAATGGAACTGAAACTTGGCTCTCTGATTAACAATTCCGAGGCATTATATATTAGACAGCCCATACATCCAAGCTTACAACACCCAGTATTCCCAACTAAGTACTGACCAGGCTCAATGTTGCTTAACTTCAGTGATAATTATGGAACTCATGTTTCAACATAATATGGCCATAAGCCAGAAGGGTATTTAGACATAAGTGAATGTAACGATAATTGGAACAGCTCTCTGATTAATAATTCTGAGCCATTAGCCATTATTCATTACACTGCCTATACATACAAACTTACAGCACCTGATATTCCAACACTGTCCTGGGTCTGACAATAAACTACCTCTGCAACCTGGGCAAGACAATAAAATACGTCCAACAGCAAGGCCTCTGATCAGGAGGTTTTGAGGAGCGTGAAACCATTGCTCGTGTTCCCAGGTCCACCCTGACCTCGGGTGGTAGCACCAGCTATGGGTAAATAGTTAACCCCCAAACTGGGGTCAAAACATTATGAAAGCGTAAAAATAGGTTTTAATACCAGAAATACTTCTTTTTCATGCTAGATGCAATCGTCAAGCCTTCTTTGTGCAAACAACGTGAGTGTTTGCTGGGACTCGCTGTCATCTGCCTCTAGTTCCTTCTTGCATATATACAAATATATATATATATATATATATATATATATATATATGTATATTTTTTTTTTTCACCTATTCTTATTGTACATTTCTCTGTTTTAATTTTCAATCTCCCGTGGAAGCCTGATGAGCAGGAGCGAAACCGGTTGCTTTCCCCCCCCCCTTGTTGTTGAGTTTTTTTTTATGATTGTTTTAATATGTCTTGTAATATTAAATTTTACACTTTTATTTTGATCATTAAATTTTGTACCTACAAAAATATCTTTAAATATATATATATATATATATATATTTCTAAAACTTCATTTACTCCCTTTTATTTATTAGACATTAAATTGTAATCACTTTGTGTCCCCCATATCTTGCCTGACGTTTCAGCTAACCTGATGAATATATATATATATATGAAATAAATAATATGTGGAAAAATATATGAAAAATTGGAAAAAGTTTTCTCATGATGTAATTTTTCCTTTAGGACTTCATTGGACTAAATTTGTTATGTTGGTGCTACTACACATGCACGTGAACGAGGGATGCTGAGAATTTTAAATTAATTTTTTTTTTAATCTAAAAGTTTTCACTTAAATTCTTTTGCTTTTTCTACTGTAACAAGACTGGCCACAATTTTGACATAAAAAAAATGCTACCCTGATCAAAGGAGAAAACAATTCACTATGACAAAAATGTCTAAAGAGTTCCTCGATCACACGGTCATCCACAGTATATTTGCACCCAGGCTCTTACAACATTTCACCATTCCCGGCAGAACTTCTATCATCAGAGTGTTGGATCACTAACAAAAGTGACTGAAAGAAAAAGAAAAGGAAAAAGAATCTGAATGAAATTGGCTAGATTAAAAAAATTTAAATTTAAAATTTCCAGCATCCCTTGTCTGTGTGTATGTATAGTTGTACTAACATAAGAAATTTAGTATTGATGAAGTGCCAAAGAACAAAACAAACCTGGGTCACTTGAATCAAAGATTTTCAATTGAGTTTAAATCAGGAATTTGACTAGGCCATTCTAAGATTGAAATTTCTTTTTTACGAATCCATTCTTTTGTGGATTTGCTTTTGTCCTGCTGGAAGTTCCAGCTTTGAACTAAACCCAACTTTTGAATTGAGGACAAGACATTTTTGTTCAAAATTGCTTGATATCTTGCAGAGTCTATTGTGTAATCAATGCATACTATTTTGTCTGTTCCAATTCCAGCAAACCACCTCCAAATCATAATGCTGTTACCGCCATGTATAATGATTGGTATCAAATTCTTCTCATGAAAAGCTATATTAGCAGTTTGACAGATATACCACATATCGTTCCTCTCAAAAAGTTCTACTTTGGTCTCATCTGACCATAAAACCTTTTGCTAGAACATTTCTAGCTTATTAATATGAACTTTGGCATAGTTGAGGCAAGCTTATTTGTGCTTTTTCTTAAGCAGTGGCTATTTCTAGGCATTCTGCCATGAAGATCAGCATTGTTCATATTTTGTTGTACTATAGTTGTATGCACATTGATCCTGACATTGGCCAGGGAGACTCAGAGAACTGCAGAGGTCACAGCAGGATTTGTCTCAGCTTGTTGAACAAGATGTCTACTTGCTCTTGCAGTTATTTTTTGTGGACAGACATGTCGTGATTGTGATGCTGTCATACCAAAGGCCTTCCAATCATAAATAAATTGTCACACTTCAAATCATTTTGATAAATTTTCGTACTCTTCACCATCATTATAGGCTTCAACTATGCAATTTTTAAAGTTACAGGAAGTTCCTTGATCTTTACATATATATTTTTTAAATTTAATCTTTTTTGTATGCACAATGAGTTATACTGTTTGACTGCAGTGTACACAGCTTACCAAAGAAATGAACACGTGTCATTTAGATTTTTACACATGCACAAAAAATAATTTGCATTAGCATCAAGGTAAAAGAAAACTACTAAGTGTAAATGTAAGGGTTCACTTATTTTTGTACATCTTAATTTTTAATCAATATCTTTATTCCAGCTTGATAAAAAAATTTTGAAAGTCGTTGTAATTCATTTAATAAAGGTTTTTCTTAATGAATATATATTTTAATTTAGATTTGTTGATCATCTGGAAAAAAAGAGACAGTTATTTTAAATATTATCTTAGGGGTACACTTACTTTTGCACAGCACTGTATATATATTTAAAGAAATAATTATAATATTTTCAATAAATCTTTCTTGATAGGGAAATGCAGACATTTATTTAAGCATGCTAAAGGATGATGAGATATAATATAGGGGCTAGATATTCAGTTTATTTCAATATTTTTGCTGATGCATCATTTCAGAGTTTAATATAATCATTAACCTGATTATTTTAAAGGAAGAAGCTGGGGGAAAAGAGTTTCCAATCAATCTGAAAATCAAGGGGTTCCCAAGAAATATGTAAAAGATAAAAGATAAATAATTCAGAATAACCTGGCCAAAAAGCAAACAAGAATTAATGGCTCTTTCAAATAATCCCAGGTTTTAACATTTTTAACAAGATTAATGATAGTATTTGATTCATTTCTTAGAGATTTGGCTTATTCACTTTTAATGATTCCTCCAGATAAATAAGATATAATCAAATCAAAGAAAACAAATAATGGCTTGCAAATTAACATTTGAACATGTTTTATACATCAGTTCAATCTGTTTCTAATATTTTCCTACGAGGGATACTTTGAAGGCCAAGTTCAGAAAAATAGATGCAGAAACAAAACAAAATGAACAGATATTTCCATGCTTTTTTTAGTCCATATAATTGTTTTTTTGACATTGATTTTGAAAAAGTTTTCAATATAAGATGGTTTGACAAAGTGCAAGATTTTGAATGTGTACAAACACACTTACCTTTCACACAAAGTGGGTAATTCATCAAATTTTTGTTTTTCCCCCTAAATGCCATATTGCTTTTGGATGTGGTCATGGATCATACAGATATCTTTTTTTTTATCTACAGTGGGGTAAATAAGTATTTCATCCCCTGCTGATTTTCTGAGTTTGCCACCTTACAAAAATGAAAATGGTCTATAATTTTCAGGGCAGGTCCATCTTGAAAGTTAGAGATGGAATATAAAAAAAATTCTAGAAAAGTCAGGATTAATCACATTGTATATCTAGTGGGGGAACCATACCATACACAGACATGACAAAATTGAATAGACACCAAGATAAATTTTATTTCTGACTTTTTTTAATAACCAAGATAAATTAACTTAGATTATTAGATTAAAATTGCAGATAACAATACTGGAACATGCCATGAACCAAAGGAGCATCAGACCCCCTCCGAATTTCAGCAAGGACGCATCATGGGCCAACATGAAGGTGGTCTTAGTAAAAGAAAAATATCTGAAATTCTTTCAATACCCCTTTCTACTGTTAATAGAGTAATTGTACAATTCACCAGAGAGGGCAAGAAGTGCACAAAACCTCATCCAGGCCAACCTGGGCCCTCTGAAAGAACCATGCGTCTTGTCGAAAGAAATGTTGAACAGGATCCACATTGCAAGGCCTCTGACATAGCAACACAAGTTGATGTCAGTCCCAGAACAGCTGTCAGGTATCTTCACAAGCTGGGCTACTATGGCAGAGCTGCAAGAAGGAAACCACTTCTCCGTCCAGCCAATATCAAACGCAGAAAGGATTGGGCTCATGAGATGGTGGAGAGACCTGTGACCTTTTGGACCACTGTCATTTTCCCTGATGAGTCAAGATTCACATTATTTTCCAAGTGGAAGAGTATGGGTATGGAGACTCTGTAGTCAAGAGTTTGATTTAAAAAGACTGCAGCCAACAGTGAAACATGTGGGACTTTCAGTAACGGTATGGGGTGCAATTTGGAGTGATAGTCGCTCAGAGCTTGTGGAGTGTGAAGGAAACATTAATTCAACCAAATATATTTCTATATTAAAGAAAGGGCTCCTTCCAATATTCTCAAGTAGTAGAATGAGCAAAATTGACTCCCTATTTATGGAAGATGGAGCTCCATGTCACACTGCTCAAGCAACACAACATTGGTTGAGACAAAATGGGATCAATAAACTTCCATGGCCAAGTCGGTCCCTGGATATTAACCCTATTGAACACCTTTGGGGCATATTAGATTGAAAACTCCACAGCTATGACTTAAATAGCAAGGCAGATTGTGCTTTCTAGGTTGGAAATCAGTTTGGAAGGACAACTCTAAATTCAAAACTGTATATTGCTCTGGGACCAAATGATGAGTTGCCATTTCACAAGACAACATGTGGAAGCCACTTTTACCAGGTTTATGATTTATTTAATTTATCTCCATTGTCTTTATGAAATGAAATTTATTATTTAGTACATTTGACTGCATCTACAGGATACCATAAAATAGTATAAATCTTTATTCATTCTAAGTGTAATGTTTTGAAGTTGGGGAAAACAGTTCAAAGATTGTTTTCTTAACAATTATGGGGGAACGGACAGAGAAAGGAAAGAGACAGGAGGAAATAAAACTGTGTAATTACTAGTGAGACCACTGCCTCAGAAAACACAGCATGATGGGTATTACATAACTCCCAGAACAAAATGTGCTAAGTAAGCATCTTTACAAGACACCGAATTTCTGAAAATAGCAAAGCAAGTCACACTGACTGCCAACTGCTGTTTTTCCCATCACTTTTATTGCCATGAGACAGTTAACAAAGACCCAGATCTCAACAAATTGCAGAGAGGACCATATCTGGACACGCTAAGCTGTTCTACTGCTAATGCAGAAAACCCTTGCATGGAGTATTGCTGCCATATATGGTCTGGTGCCACTTCTGTTTGCCTCGGGGTTCTTGATAGGCTCCAGAGGCGAATATACAATATAATTGGCCCTGCTCTGTCATCTCATCTACAGTCACTTTCTCACAGATGCGTCGTAACCTCTCTCTGTCCGTTCTACAAATACTATCATGGCAATTGCTCCGAGGAGCTGCATTCTCTGGTTCCCAGACTTCATGAGTTCAAGCGCCCTACGAGGCTGGCATCCCACTCTCACCCTTTAACTGTCGAAACTCCTAAATGTAGCCGTCTCTTCTACTCCAATAGCTTCATGTCTCACACCTCTCGCCTGTGGAACAACCTTCCCTATTCCAGTTTCCCTGAGAGCTATAATCTCCAGCTATTCAAATGTAATGTCAATCAACATCTCCAGTTGCCTTGATCTATCCACTATCCTTCTCCTCATCCTTTCCTCTATCACTCCTCTCTGATCTTGCTCCAAATTTTCTGTAACCCCTTGTGTCCTAGTGGCTTCCCGCCTTGCTTGGGGTGAAATGCTTAAAAAAAACCAAAAAAAAACCCAGATATGACTAGCTTCAACAGATATGTCCACACAGAACCCAGGGCCTCTTTTGCATCTGCACTGGTATAAGTTTGCCACAATCTCTTGGGGAATATTTCATTTTAGAATCAATTTGTTTTAACAAAGATCTTTCTATGTTGAACAGATTAACAGAAACTGTTTAATTACTAATAATTATATATATATATGTATTAAGAAATGGACAAAGTCCGACAATTTATTTATTAAAGACTTTTTTATGTTTAACGTTCTTTTTTCTTTTTTTAATAAATAAATTGTCGGACTTTGTCCATTTCTTAATATATGACGTCATTTGTTTACATTTGATATGCCCTGAGCAGTTATGAATGTACGAGATTCATGGAAGATTGAAGTTTATAAGCAGTAAATTCAACCTTGCCAACCGAACGATCCTTTGTGGCCGAGAGGTTAGGCACATCAGCGTAAATGATGGTTCCGTATAGAATGCAGGTTCGAATCCTGTCAAAGGACAAATATTTTCTATGAAAATTCCTCGGACATTCAGGCCAGTAAATGTTATTTAATACTGTTTATTATAAACAGAGCATTTACTTAAATACTTGTATCCATAAAAAAGAACGTTAAACATAAAAATGTCTTTAATAAATATATATATATATGTGTATATATATTTTCATCTTGGGTAAACTTTATCAATCTCTTGAAGTCTCATGCAGTGAAACTCAGTTGTAATTACTAAGCTTGTCAAGAAAGGAACAATCTTACCAGCATACACTGTGGTAAGTCATGTTCCACTCAGTCTGGACTGACCAGAGACCTGAAAATCCATGACCAGTGAACTCAGGAATCATAAGCGTTATATTTGCTGTTTGAAAATTACTTATCAGTGTAAAGAATATATAAAAACTGTCCATGTTAAGTATCACTTAACATCATAATTTACACAAACAGAATGCATATATTTATGTTATAAATATGTGCATGCTAGCACAAGAGAACAAATAAAACGACAGTTACTGCTGGTGAGGCAAAATAAAAAAAGACAAGAATTGTTAATATACAATTCATTGTATTACCTATTCAGTGGATGTGAGTGGAATGTCTCTTTGTGCACAAGGTAAGCAACTCGGGCAGATGTAAAAGTTGTGTTGATCGAGGTCACTGGTGGTGACATTGACATCTTACCCATTCATCGCTATTCTGTTTCAATCAGCAGCAGTCTTAAAAACAAATGTGGTGGATCATTTTTTTTTTTTTTCTTTGGCAGGAATATCCATGATTGGCTCTTTTCATATTGTATTTTATATTTTTTTGAGGAGATATGTTTTGTGAACAGGATTTAATGCTCAGAGCCCCTGTGCAGAGAAAAACTTTTGTTTGAATCTTTGGTTTTGCTTTCTTAGCATTCACATCCGGCCAACATGTAGAGTGAACCAGAAAGAGATTTAATTTGAAACAGAGTATAGAATTTAATAGCTTGCATTACCCCAATTCTCTGATAATGATGCAGGTATTATACTAAACAGACTCTGAATAAAGTAAATAATAATAATGCCATTTGAATAAATCATATTATTATGGAGTCAGGCTAGGTAGAAGTGATCATTTCAGATAAAATTATAGCCTAAAGTCATGACTCTTGGGGATAAAATTAGTGGATGGACACCTTCAACTTAGCGTATATGATGAACAGTGATATTTTTAGTTATTTTTATAGTTTCATCACATTTGTCATCAAATAAGGTAAAATTCCATAAGAAATAATGCAATTAAATGTGCTGCCTAATGGCTGAGTGAATAAAGTTTTTTCTCAGATAATTTTAAAACTGAAATAGATTGGTTTCGTAGTTTTCACAACATCTCAAATATTTATTATTAGCAAAATGATTCTTTTTATTGTCATTAGTATTGTATTTGGTTTAGATTAATCTTTTTTATTATTAATTTGGTTTAGGGTTAGGTAAATATTGGCCATTTATATTTAAGTCTATAAAGCATTTACTTGGTTTGGGGATAATTAAAATTAGTCATTTATATTTGAGTCTATAAAAATTTACCTGATTTAGGGATAGGTAAATGTTGGCCATTTATATTTATGTCTATAAGCATTTACCTGTTTTGGAGCTTGGTAAATATTGGTCACTTATATTTAAGTCTATAAGCATTTACCTGTTTTGGCGCTTGGTAAATATTAGTCATTATATTTAAGTCTATAAGCATTTACCTGATTTGGGGCTTGTTAAAAATTGGCCATTTATATTTAAGTCTATAAGCATTTACCTATTTTGGGGCTCGGTAAATATTGGTCACTTATATTTAAGTCTATAAGCATTAAACTGTTTTGGAGCTTGGTAAATATTGGTCATGTATATTTAAGTCTATAAGCATTTACCTGTTTGGGGGCTTGGTAAATATTGGTCATTTATATTTAACTCTATAAGCATTTACCTGTTTTGAGTCCATTTATATTTATCTATATGTTTTGAGCTTGGTATAGTCTATTTAAGTCTAGCATTTATCTGTTTTTGGAAAAAATTGGTCTTTATATAAATATTCTATAAGCATTTATCTGTTTTGGATTATATTATATTTAAGTCTATAAGCATTTACCTGATTTGGGCCTTGGTAAAAATTGGCCATTTATTTTTAACTCTATAAGCATTTACTTGTTTTGGGGCATGGTAAATATTGGCCATCTATATTTAAGTCTATAAGCATTTGCCTGTTTTGGGGCTTGATAAATATTGGCCATTTATATTTGAGTCTGTAAGTGTTAAATTGGTAGGTTTTCCCTTTTGGATAGTAGGAGGTTCTACCCTCTTCAGGGGATTCTTCTATGTATTGCGTCCTTTCAGGATATGGGAAATAATGGTTGTCCACAACTTCACTGTCCTTTTTACATTTTAGTATGTTTTATCTTTTTGCTATCTCCCTTAATTCACTGCATTACAACCAGTCTGTGGCCCTAGAAAGTGCTTCCAAACAAGCCTTATCATATATGGAACCGGTTACTATAAAAATCAAAGTGACCATGTAGCTATTAGTAGCAAGTGCTGCTACTTCTGTGGACTCAAATATCATGCCATTGCTAACTGTTTCATAAGGATCCTAGCTGCAATAGATGCAGTAAAATGGGCTGCTAATCAGTCTTTCCATGACAGTAATATTTGTTCCTTAATAAAAGTTTCAGATAGACGAATAAATTGTAGTAAAACTAGTCACAAACAATAAATCAGTATACATTATTGGCCGTATTCCCCCTTCTTTGAATAGATGACATAGCATACAAAGTGACAAAGTATCGCTACTTCAGTACCCTGGACTTAAAGAGCACATAACACCAAGTACCAATTAAGGGTGATGAGAAAAACTATACCACTTTCAAAGCTAACGGACATCTTTATCAGTTCTGCCAAATACTTTTTGGCATTACTAACAGAGTGGCTTGCTTTCAGTAGATAATAAACAACCTTATCTCTTCCAAAGGACCTTCTGCTACATTCGCTTATGTAGATAACATACCAATCTGTGGCAAAACAAGGGAGGGGCATGATATCAACTTAAATAAATTCATGAGAGTTGATCAAAAGTACCATCTAACCCTGAACGAGAAAAAAAAGCACTTTGGCAACTAACACTGTCAACCTGCTTGGCTATCTGATCAGCCAAGAATTAATTAGACCCATTCCAGAATTTTTACATCCCTCTTAAAAGTCTTCAGATCCCACAAGATAAGGCAGTGTTACAGCGAGTAATCGGACTATTTTCTTATTATTCCCAATGGGTACCAAAATTCTCTAACTAGATTAAACACTTAATAACAACTACTTCATTCTCTTTTGTCTCTAATTCTGAGAAAGCATTCACTTAAAGAGGAGATTAAAAAGGCCCTACTACATTATATTGATGAAAACCTTCCCTTAATCATTGTTTAATACTGCTGTAGCTGCTGCAGTGAACCAAGCAGGCTGACTGATTGCTTTTTTTGGGGGACTCTCTCTCATGCTGAATGTAAGCACTCTACTGTTGAAAAAGAAGCTTGCGCTATCAAAGAAGCTGTGCAAAAATAGTCCCACCTCTTAACTGGGAAGTGTTTTATTATCCTTGCTGACCAGCAAGCTGTAAATTATATGTTTAATTCAAAAAGACTTGATAAAATAAAGAATGACAAAATCCATTGGTGGCAAATGGAATTAGGGAGTTATGATTATGACCTTGTATATCAACTTGTTAAAAACAACATTCCTGCTGACATACTGTGGTTCTGCTATTGGTTATAAGAAATTGCAGGAGCTACATGTTCACTTTTGTCACCCTGGTGCAACAAGGTTTGCCCATTTTATCAAAATAAGAAATTTACCACATTCCATTAAAGAAATACAAAAAATATGTCAAGAGTGCCCTGAGTGTGCCAGCTTGAAGCATAAATTCTACTCTCCAGATTCTACCATGCTCTTTAAAGTTACTCAACCTATGACTTGGCATAGACTTCAAAGGGCTACTTCCCTCTTCCTCTAGGAACCATTATCTACTGACTATTGTGGATGAATATTCCTGTTTCCCATTCACTTTCTCCTCTCTGGATTTGACCACTGGCCTAGTTATGAAATGTCTGAACCAGGTTTTCAAGGTGTTTGGGACCCCTACTTACATCTATTTAAACTGTGGAAATGCATTTCAATGCAAAGAGATGAAAGAATACCTGGCTAACCTTGGCACTGCAACTAACTGGACAAATCCTTATAATCAACAAGGAAATGAAAAATGTGAGTGGTGTAACATGGTAATATGGAAAGCTGTTACTCTGGCATGAGGTTCCAGAAATCTTGGAAAATAGTATTACCTGAAGTACTGCATTCAATCAGGTCACTGCCACCAATGCCATTCTCTATGAGAGACTTTTCCAATACCAATTCTGCTCACCTAGTGAACATTCCTTATTCATTTCGCTAAGCATCCCAGGTCTAGTCTTACTGCACCATCATGTTTGTAATAGTAAGCATGAATCACTGGTGGATGAAGCAGATTTAATCTTCAGTACTTTGTTTTTGGGAGGCATCTTTTACTATCCCAATGTATCTTCAGATTTCAGTGTCATACTTTCCATCCTCTGTTAAAAGACTTCCCAAATAGTTAAATTGTTGTACTTGTTTGATTTTGGCATCTACAATTTGTAATTTGCATTTTGGGCTGTTCCTTTTTGCTAAAAATCATGAATTCTTGAATTTGAGGTTTAGTCCCATCTTCTTGCTTTCTTTGATTATTTTCTGTAGTAGTTCCTGTACTTTCCTTTCTACTTTTCCTATCAACACTGAGTCATCTGAATATTTTATATTACAAATATTATGGCAGCCAATAACGAATAATAGTAGAACTTCTAATTCTCTCACAATCGGCTCACCAGATAGGTTTAATAATTCAGGTGAAAAGATACATCCTTGTCTTGAGCCCTTTTCTATTTTTGTGTATTTACCGAATTCATTTTTAGTATTTTTTTAATCAGTTTCACCCCATACAAGGCAGAAAAGCCACTAAGACACAAGAGGTTACTGGGTGTGGAAGAATTAGGAACAGAAACATTAACAGTCAGCAGAATGAGAAAAGAGTCATTGGGATGACCGCATACGGTGATTAACATTGCATTTAAATTTTTGCACATTAAAGTTAGCTGAAAACCATGGAGCTGGAAGGGAGTTCCACAGGGGAGAAGTGTGGGAAAAGAAACTGTTAGCATAAAATTTACAGTTACATCTAGGCAGCTCAACTGTAAATTGATGAAATCTCGATGCCAATCTAGTAATGGACTTAAATTTGGAAAGTCTAGACACCAGAGCAAAGAATGACATTTATTTTATAATAATAGAAAAATGTGGCACAAGGCCAAAAAATGGAATGGTGAATGGATGGTCTTTTGTTTTATAATTAAACTTAGCTAGCCATGATTACAGAGCCACACATACAACAATATTCCCTACACCAAAACAACAGATTCTTACTTACCATTTTTACTACAGCCACCATAATAACTCAAAATCTTCATGAAGTCCTAACTAATCCCTGTGTAGGATTATTGTCTCTGTGTGTGTGAAGGGGAATAAAACAATAATTTAAAAATATAAATATTACAATATGAGATAATTATTTTATGAGAACCTAAATAAAATAGTGTTAGTAATAATAAAACCCCTCACAATAATTAATTGTGGCAGAAATATTAATTAACTGGACGGAATCAATGTCGGACTTTAATAACCACTCATGCAAACAACACTCATCCAAGCACATCAACAAATACGAAAAAGTCACACCTGAAATAAGAAATGCCTACTGCATCCACCAGAGAAGTGACATATCAAATCACTTATAAGGAGAGAGAAGAGGGAATTAGACTAAAGAAAACTGGGGCAGAAATAAAAAGAGCCAATGAGCATACATCTCCTATCTAAGTTAACTTTAAAGGAAGAAAGTAAGAACAAAAAACAATCTTAAATTAACCTAATTCTGTGCGGGTTTGTCAATGTTCAATCCAGTTTGAATAATATCCTTATGCCTAGCTGGCATCTCAGTGCCACTCTAAATCAGCCCCTCTTATTCAACACAAACATGCAAGACTCACCCATGTTTTGTGAAATTTTGATGAAAAGAGCCACCGACTTTCCGTCCAAATCTTGACTATAAGTTGATGTGTAAAGAATAAGATCCAGTGGGAAGAGGTGAACTTCTGATCTGAATAAAATTCCTTCTGATCTTTCCTCCATATCACAGCCCTCATTATGCCTAGCAAGTAAAAGAACATATAGTGTTCAGCTTTCAACAATGATGGTATCACATTGCTATAGACAGAATTGGCCTTGAAGATGAAAACTTTCCAGGCAACATGCGAAACATGATACCTTCAATAAACTTGCCCAATGGGACTATGCAATGAAAGAATGATGTGAGCCAGGGCTTTCACCTGCAGCAAATGCAGTTTGGAGATTTTTCCAGGACTGCTGAACAAAGTCTTTTGCTGACCCAGAGGGTGCTTTGAACCACCAGCATGGTGAGTAATGCCACATCATTATTGAGGCATTTCAACCTGTGCGTCCAAAGCCTTATTGAATGAGCCTCCTCCTTTGTAAGACAGACCTTGTCTATCAGATCATCTTGAATGGACCCCCTAACTAACATGTATTATAATGCCCTATGGGACAATTCATGGACATTGGACAGACCATCCCGTAAGAGGTATTTCAGAGTGATAGAAGGAACACTCACCTTGGGGTAAACAGTTCACAGTTCTCATAAGTGTACAAAAGTGCACAGTTCTCATGGATGGGAAATTCTTATAGGTGTCTTTCTTCCAGAATTTGACCTCTCCATCTGATTGTTGACACATTTGATCTAGGAATGCAATGCAAAGTGTATGTTGACTTGTCTCAATGTGAGGCATATCCAGACCACCTTCAGAAGGGTGGAGGTAACAGATCTCATGAAGTAACTTGGTGGCCTTGTCTCCCCACAAGAAAGAGAACAAGAGCTTTACTAATGTAATTAATGTGGTAGACAGAAGTGGAAGTATGATGAGTTGGTAAAGGAGAATTGGGAAGATGTGCAAGGTGCATACTTACACCTTTCCGTTTAAGGAATGATTCCTCTGAAACCACAGAAGAACTGCAACCTTGGACCTTTCCTGCACTTCTGACCAACTTATTTCCAGCAAGAGATTGGGGCTGAACCAGCCTGTCTGTCTAGAGGAAAGGCCTGGGAAGAAAAACTTCTTTCCATGCACCCACGCAAAAGATTTATCATGGTTGATTTTGGCTCCTGTCACAATCTCGTACCCTCTGATTTTTTTGCTGACTTCATCAATCTCAGCTCTGTTCAACACAAGAACTGAAACATCATCAGCATCAGCAGAGTACCTGGTCAAGGTGGTTACACCAGATAGAGAAATGCTGTGTAAGACTAAATTTGTCTTTAACTTGTGAAGAAAAGGTTCCAAAACAAGAACGTACAGCAAAGGCAAAAGTGGACAACCTTGACAAATGGAGTGATACAATATGAAAGGCTCCAATTGAATCCCAATCACTTGCACCAGTGCACCAGGAGATGAATACAGAAGTTGGATCCAAGTGCAAAAATACAGCTCAAAACCATCCACTGAAACGATAGCCTCCAGAAATCAATGGACAACCCTATCAAATACCCTTGACTGATCTAAATTGATCAGCATGGCTTCACTGTCAACTTGCTCAATGATCAAGCGTACCATATGAAGGTTGACCTGATTAATCTTCACAGCATGTCTGTTCAGTGCCAATCAGACTAGAAAGGACAGTCTGCAAATGACTGGCTAAGATATTGGCTAAAACTTTAACTTTTTAGATTCTGGTGAAAAAAATTGTCTCACATGATACATTGTCTGTATGGAAGCAGTTAGTTCCCAGGATAATTCACATTTTTGGCCATTTATTTTACTGAGAACCATACATTCTCTCTTCTTACAATTTATGTTTACAGCTTTCTTTTAGTTTTCACTTACTACCTTCTATAGAAATCCTGTATTTTTACCTTTCCGTGTCTGCTATCAACACTAACTTATGCTGTTAATATTTTGGTTGCTAATAACGAATCCTAGTAGAATGTCTAATTCTCTTGAGGACAGTGTTAAAGAAAATATTTTTCATGCTAAAAAATAGTTGATTAATAAGCAAAAAAGAATTGGGCTGATTTTGTTTCACTGTTCTGAAGATGATTTGAATCAACATCAAATTATAAACATATTCTTTCCTGTCAAGTTAAAGATTGATTGGACATAAAAAAAAAAAAAATCATCTCTAGGATCCTTTTCCCCAAAGATGATGATGATAATTTAATTAGAAGAGTGATTAAGATTTAGAATTAATATTGAGACTAATTAGAAAACCAATCCTAACTATTCTGGTTACAAAAGCATTAAAAATCTGAAAAAAAATGCTCTTATATCTCTCTGGAGATTATTTCAGAATTGTGCAATTGATGTATTACATAATTTAAGATTGCACAATCCTCAGGCAATCTGTTTCTGGTTTTTGTTTCATTCATCAGCTTTTCTTTAAAATTTGAAAATCCAAGTCAATAAAATTAGGATACAAACGTTGTTCAGCTGTTGCATTTTCTTTAGCGAAACTGTTTGTTGTCATTACTTTTTGCAAAGAGAAACAGAACAAGTTTTCATTGTTCTGCAGAGATGAAAAAAATAAAATAAAGTGATTTTGATTAAAGTTATTTTAATTCTAATAAGAGAAAAAATATTTAAAAAATAATGTTTTTTTTTTCTCTTATTAAAATTTTGTCTGAGGAAAATTTCTAAAAATAAGCCTAACATTAAATAAACAGGCACTCCTACACATCCTAACCACACATATACATCTGCAATAAAATCTTTTTTTTTCTGCACCATGTTCCTTCAGGTCATGAGTAATCATAATTTTACCTGGCTTCCTATCTCAATAATTCTTGCCCCTTTATGAACACCCCCCCCCCGCCGCCACACTCTGTGGCACATATTTTGCCTTACATTTGCTCAGTCTTGTCAAATAGGTTACACATGGATTCTTTTACTTTTGATGCACTTTCTGTGTATAAAATTCTTCCAGTAGTTTCTATTTTCTTTAGAACTTCCTCATTTATCATATGTTATGACTATAGCATCCTCATCATTCCTTAATAGAGCCATATCTTGGTTTCCTCAAGTTCTGTTTTTTTTTTTTATGATAAAATTGTCCAGCATCATTTCATTAGGAATGACATAGAAGACCTTCTAGTGGTACATTTTTGGAATTGATGTGTTTTGGAATCAACTCGGCTACAGGAACTGCAGGAAGAAAGGTAAAGTAAAACTGTCTCAAGAAGATCCACTTTGAATTTAGCGATTTGCTTTTCTTATATGAGCTGGTCAGTAAACCAAAGACAGCTCAATTTGTCCTGCTATTTAACCTATACATAGGGAGGAAAAGTGAATGATTCAGGCATTTTGTGAGCTTATCAGTGCAAATTCTACACACACTCTCTCAGCGAAAATTTTAATTTTTGATCCCAGATTCCATTTTTCATGCTGTTTCTTTTCAATGTCAGCATGGTGATAATGATCATGATGATTACTATTGCAACAATGAAGATTGTAATTGTGGTTATTTTAGGATGATTATCATGGTGGTATTACCGTTGGGATGATGATAATAGTGATTGTTATGACTGCAGAAATAATGATGATGATGATGATGATGAGTATGATGGCTTTTTATTGCTACTGTAATGATGAGAATGGTTCTTGTTATAACTTATAGGATGATGCAAATAGTGATTAGTATTGCTGTTGTGATGATGATGATGATGATGATGGTGGTGGTGGTGGTGGTGGTGGTTGTGGTGGTGGCACTTATTTGATGATGATGATGATGATGATGATGATGATGGCGGCGGCTGTGGTAGCACTTATTTGATGATGATGATGATGATGATGATGATGATGATGATGATGATGATGATGATGATGATGATGATGATGATGGCGGTTATTATTACTGGAATGATGATAATAGTGATTTTTATTACTCTTGGGATGATGAAGGTAGTAGCTATAATTACAGTTGATATGATTATAATGGTAGATGTTACTACCGTTGGAATGATGATGATAATGGTGGTTATGGCGGTCATGGTTATGACCTTTTATGATGATGACAATGATGATGGTGGTGGTTTTTATTCATTTTTTATGATGAAGATGGTGGTGGCATTGATGATGGTGGCTTTTAATTACTATTGGAATGATGATAACGGTTGCTATGTTGATGAGAATTGTAATTGCTATTTCTTTTGGAATAGTGATGATGGTTTTGTCAACAATGCAATGATAAGAAGTAGTGAGACTCTATCCAATGCTTCCCTGTAATTTATGTTGGACCCATTTTCTTGCTTATTGAATCTTCCCCATACTTTACAACCTCAACAAAAATGTTTTTCCTCCAGATCCTGTGTTCAGTGAAGTTATCCAAAAGAACTTGAAAGCCATTATTTTCTACTTTCTTGCATGTTAATAATGCAGCCAATAATTTTATAGGTCTCTTCGAAGTTGATGATTGCATCAAGATAAATGCAGATAATTATTCTAAGTTCTTGTGGCAAGGATTTTTTTGTGTTGTCAAGCACACATCTAAAAAGCTTTAGGCTAAAGAGTATATTTAGGCAAGGTGATGCTCCTTTAAATTTTGTAAAGCTGATTATCACTTAGCTTGCCAAATAAAGGTTTCAAAGATGTCAAATTAAAATAATAGCTCTCAGCCTCTCCAGATAATAATCCAAGAGAAAGCTTTTGTCCATCATTAAAATAAATGTATTTGACAATGGAAGACAATATTCAAATATGGGAAGCAATAAAAAAAAATCCTGCAAGTTATGTTCAAGGCTAAAAGTTTGTAATCTTAACTATTGATGAAAAACTAATTAATGTTATAGGACATCATGGAGCCCATATTAAAATTTAAAATAATAAAAAAATGATTTATTGAGATTTATGGGTTCCAGTGTTCATAAAATATATTTCTATTGCTTATATCTATTGGATGTTTTTATAAATAAAAACATTTTGTGGCACTATGTTTGAACAATAAAAACTGAAAAAAAGACTAATTATTAATATTTTTAACAAGCACAGATTGTATATGCTAAAAATAACATATATCCATGATTTATATCTTGTAGAAATTTATCAATATCATTTTGAAAATACATATTTTAGTGTGAAAACATTGATTTGCATAATAAAATCTGATATAGTGTGGTTTACCACTGTGGGATTTTATCTCTATTTCAAATTACCTTTCTTAAACTATGCAAACTACTGAGATACAAATCCTCTCCATTGGCTTTTGTTTGTCTTACTGCACCTCAAAGGAAACAACATGGAATATGACACATGTAACACATCAACCATCATTGTTCTTTTTTTTTCTTTTTTTATTAACACAGAATCTCTCTCTATATATATATAAAGTTATAGCCTCTGTCTGTTTGCTTGCTCCTTCTATGCTTTTGGACATAGACCCCCACCCCCACCAACTATATTCATATATATTCTGAAACTACATTACCCAGGGTACTTGAATAAGTATATTTCATTTTGATCAAAGTGGGGGCTCACTAATTTTTTTTACCTTTTGATAAAAAATTAATTTTAAATTTGAACAAGGGGATGACTCCTAGGGTACTTGGATAAGTATATTTCATTTTGATCAAAGGGGGGTCTCCAGGGGGCACAAACCCACTACTGAAATTTTTTTCCCTTTGATTTAAATAAAATTTAAATTTGAACAAGGGAATGCCTCCAAACCAAAATATAAAAGGAGAAAGCTAGAAGATGGAGGTCATATCTGCAAGATCAAATATGAGACAATATGGACATCAAGTTGAGCAAGAAATCACCAATCAATGGGTAGTGCCTTACAATAAATATTTGTTGTGAAAATTCGACTGTCATATCAATGTTGAAATCTGCTCATCAATTCATTCAATCAAGTATTGCATCAAATACATATCAAAGGAATCAGGTCAAACTGTTTTTGCACAAACCCCAAACTGATTTTTTTTTCCTTTGAATTAAATTTGAACAAGGTAATGACCCCTATCCAAAATATAGAAGGAGAAAACCAGAAGATGGAGGTCACATCAGCAAGATCATTGAGTAATATTGAAATGTGTAATTTTTTTCCATAAATTATAACAATGATTTAAAATCAAGCATCATTTTCTTACAAAAATATGTGTGACATGGAGCAAGGTGCAGGAAATTTGGTGAGTAAATAAAATAAAAGGAAATTAACTTTGGTTCTAACTCCATTTTAAGTGACAAAGGTCATCTCCTACTTGACTTGCACTCCACATACAAAGCACAAACTTTGAGATCTCTCTATCATAACACATGAAGTTTTTAGATTCATCAAAAACCTTGACTCAATGAAGGCTAATGCTTCAGATAAAATCCTTGTTTGTTCTTAGCCCAGTATTATATCCAATCTTGGCAAAATTCTTTAATCACTGTCTGAAGATGAAATGTTTTACCAGTTTATGGAAGGTGTCAGCTGTCTGCCCTGTCTTCAGGATTGTGAGGGGGCAGGGAAGTATCATCACCATTTTAAACCTATCAGCATCCTTAATGTTACCAGCAAAGACTATCATCAACAAAAAGGTTGTTGATCACTTCAACAGAAACAACCTCCTGAGTGACAAGCAGTATGGATTTCACTACTCTAAGTCCACTGCTGATGTCCTAAGTGTTATTATTTACAGAACCAGTAAGGTAGTCAATAATAAATTCATCACAAGAGTTATCACCTTAGATATCTCAAAGATGTTTAATAAGGTGTAGAATAGGGGTTGCTACACAAACTGTCCCGTTATGGAATCTCTGGTAGAGTCTTCATAATTATCAAGTCCTTCTCCTCAGGTAGATCCATGAAGGTCGTTGTTAACAGCTAGTTTTCTGAAACTCAGGAGATCATTGATGATATATCCCAAAGCTCTTTATCTGGTCCTAACATCTCTTTTCTTTATATTAATGATCTGCCTCAGAACATTCTCAGATTGTTAATAAATATCTATACAGATGATACCAGAATGCACCTCCAATAATCTAGATGACTAGAACCTGTCAGTTGATCTCTTTTTTTACCTAATGCTTAATGGGGGGGTCTTGTAACTTCAGTACCTCTAAAACAAAGCTATTAACTTTTAATCAGCACCAAACATATATACAATTGATGATTAAGAATAATGAGAAAATGCTCATGCTCTAGCTTTACAAGAGTCAGAACAAATCAAAAATAGAGTATAGCTGCCATATCTGGGCTCTACTCAATCTGCACTTTCCAGCCTTGATAGAGTTCAAAAGTGTTTACACATCGTTGTGGGTGATGAATTATTTTCCACCTAGTCAATCCCTTTCTCACTGATGAAACATTGCAATATTCTCACTATTCTCTTGATATTTCCTTAGATTGACCAGTTCAGACCTTTATAGCTAGGATATGCCATACCATGTACGCAGGGTTATATCATCCTCATCCCCTTCATATTCTATTGGCATGAGAGAAGTTCAGTTTAGACAGATTTTCCTCAAGAGCTGCTGCTTTGTGGAAAAGACTGGTGAGTGGATGCTTTGTAATACTTTTCAAGTCTCAAGTCAACTCTTATCTATCCTCATTATCTACATTGTGGGATCTTCCACAACAAACCAGCCTTACCTCTTTTTAGGAAATGCACTCTTCTTATCTGGTAAGTAACATCCTACTTTCATAGAAAAATCAACAAGTATTCATTGGTCAATCACCTCCAATCTAGCTTGCTGATTGGTCAGTTCTGACCAATCAAACTGCCTGCACGCGACCAATCTGTTTTCCTGCTCAAATCCTCGGAGCCTCCTGGTGGTACATGACCATTATATAAACCAAACACGTGTGAACTCTCTGAGTAGTAGTAGTAGTAGCTTTCTTTTCATTCATCTCTCTCACACGTCTCATTCCCTGCTATTAAGTGCCAAGATGTAACCTTCAAAAACTCCCATCTTAGTCACTGCTAGCCAGATTTTAAAGATAATTACCAACATCCACGCAAGTACAAACTTAGAAATCTCTACTGAACTTTTACCAACTTTACAACTCACAATTCCAAACTTTCTTAATATGAACTCAGGTACAACTAATACCTAATCAAAGGGACATGACTCTGTCCTACCTTTTCAGTTTGCATGCATGTATCAAACATTAATAAATTTAATTGTTATGTTTTGAAATCATTCCGTTCAGTTTTGTATTTTATACTATGTGCTATTTACGTCAAATATAAATTGCATTGCATCCACGCATTGTCCTTAATCCCACCTTTCCTAGCCAAAGTTAAATATCTTTAACACTATTACAACAACGATAACACTGTCACTACAAGATTGATGATCCCGTTGGAAATAAACAACAATGGTAAACCCTATCGCTACAACATAATCAGCATTTCTTACTTCCTCTCCATAAAACAACCTGATTCATTAACCCTCTACTTTGAGTGCCACTTGAGCCTTGTATTGGGTGTAGGAGGTGCTAGGAACTTGTACACTTATATAATAATACTGAGAGGAATTTAAGGGAAATTCCTACATTTTTATACTAATAAAATATAATTATTTTTCTTGTTAGAGTTATTTCCATCTTGGTGATGGAAATAGCCAAATTTTTTAAAATACTGAAGGGGATTAACTTTGACCTATCTGCAAGTCAGGATTTACACCTTAGCGTTCCTTATTAAATTATCACACTATCTATTCTGCGGGTTGATTTAATTTGTGGAACAAAGACAAAAACTGAGACTGATGATGAAAATACCTTCCTCCATGGCAACATTCTCAAGAGAAAGAATATTTTATAATGTTACTATTTTTGCCAATAAACTCCAGTTCTTTCTAGCCTTTTATTTTTACAGATTATATTAAGGCCTAGTCCCCTGCATGTTCAGCTTTAAGTTCAGCTAATCCTGGAAACCACAGAGAGCAGCAAAGTAAGACAAGTTGATCTTTTTTTTTGAAAATTTCATTTTTTAATTTTATTAAGAGTTAATGCTATTTCTAATTGGCTAAGATTGGAAAAATATAACATTTTGAAATTTCTTTGTTTTATTTAATAATTTGTTTACCTGTAACGTCAAAAAAATTGACAGCAGTATTTAAGGAATTTTGTAATTGAATTCTGTTTCATAATCATCAGATGTGGCCATAGGGTCAAATCACAATTCAACATTTGACCTATTCTCTCCATATGTCTTGGTAGGTATTCATTTATGTGTAACATGTCTTGGACAAAGTAGAGACAATCTCTCTCTACTTGTAAAATATCAAAAATCTTGATTACATTTTACTACATTTTTTTGGTTGACATTAAATACTGCTTGGTTATTAAACTAGACAGAAATCATTTTATGCATTATTTAATAATTTTGATTTTTATGTCACCAGAATAAGAATAAAGTAAATAACTACACTTCTTCTAAGTGCTGTAACCTACAAAACCTGGGTGATCATAGCTCTCCATAGCTTCTTATTTTTGTGTTTTTAGCAATGTTTGCCCCCTTACTATCTCATTTCCTGTCTTTCTATCTATTTACCCAATCTCATTAGGTAAGTTGTTCAGTGTTACTCTCTGCCCTCTGATTTGTTTTTTATGAATTATCAACCCATTACAAGTTATTTAAAGCCAGAAAATAGTTTTAGATGGTAGATTTTGGAGATATTTTTTTTAAGCATTCCACCCCAAGCAAGGTGGGAAGCCATTAGCACGCAAAGGGTTACAGAGAGTTGGAGTGACAGTAAAGAGGAGTGATAGAGGAAGGTTAGGGGATAGATCGGGGAATCTGGAGATGTCACTTGACATTACATTTGAATAGTTGGAGATTATAGCTATCAGGAAAACAAGAAATGGGGAGGGAGTTCCACAGGTGAGAATTGAGAGACATGAAGCTATTGGAGTAGAAGAGATGGCTACATTTAACAGTTTCTACAGTGAAAGGGTGAGAGCGAGATGCCAGCCGAGTTGAACGCTTAAATTCATGAAGTCTGGCAACCAGTAAATGCAGCTCATCAGAGCAGTTACTGTGAAAGTATTTGTAAAAAAAAAGACAGAGGGAGGCAACATCATGTCTGTGAGAGAGTGGCTGCAGACGAGATGCCAGATCAGGGCCAATTACATTGCATATCCATCTTTGGATTTTATCAAGGATCTTGAGACAAACTGAAGATACCATGGACCAATCATGTGAACAACAACAAAGTTTTGAAGAAAATGTAAACAAAAAAGAAAACTTAGTATCAGGAAGGGGCAGTTGAAATTTCTGGGACATGTAATGAGGAATGTGGGCTTATACTCAGAGGCAGGCTGTTGGAATGAGGGACAAAAGAAAGCAGTCTGTAATGTAGTTGATGAGCTTGAAATGGTAGAAAAGGGTTTGGGAAAAATAACAGAAAGACAAAACTTACTGAGAGCTACAAGGGACAGCCATGATCGCCAATGTTCTAAAGGAACATATCAGATAAAAGAAGAATACAAGTTTTACTAATTAACCCATATCGGGGAGAAGAAGAGGTAAATTCATACTTTTCCCAAGGGTATTTGCGTGTAAGTAAATATAACGAAGACTGGAATTGGAACTCAGCTGTCTTATTTCCAATTCCAAGCCTTTATTCATTACACCACATGCACATCTAAGCTTACTGGTATTTCAAAGTGCTCACTCATCTAGGTACTGACCAGGCTCCACATTGCTTAACCTCAATGACTGTACAAGATTGTGTATTTCAGTGTGATATGGCCATAAACTAAATATTTTCAGCGAATGTCAAATTCTCTAAGCCTTCTTTCCTCATTAAATCTCAGAAATTTCTGATTCTAAGTATAAGTGTCGTTTTTTTCTTCATTTTCTTTAAAACTTCATCATTGTCCACATTCTTCATAAGAACAATTGCTTTGTGGAACAGACTCCTGTGTGGGTGTTTTCCCAAACACTATAATCTTAACCTCTCCAAGTCAATGTTTAATCATTATCTATCTTCCATATTTTCATCTTCATTGTTGTTTGATTTTGATTTTGCTGACTGCATAATATAGTAGGGTCAGTTAGGCATCATCTGAAAAAAAAGAGCCCCATGATACAATTCACTCCATTAGAATTTTGGAAATGGCATAATGTACTGCTTGCCATTCATGCTAGAAGCTACAATATTAAAATTTCATTGTGTTTGGCTGTCAATCTGAGGACAGTGCTGAAGATTCAGAAAGAGTTGGATGAGTCTAATGGTGATTATGAAGGTATGGCAACTTGAAAACTAACTCTGATCATTCTGATAAAAAAGAACTCCTGAATTTGTTGGTGAGGGCCTCAGACTCAACACAGAGGCCTACATCAAGTGTCTTGAGGAGGTAGTGTTGCCCTGGGTCAAGATAGTAGCTGCTGCATGACTCTGGACCATGCCACAGGGGAACCCAGTCATGGCTGTCAGACAATTTCTGCAACCACATGACCCCTTACATCTGGTTACCTAACTCCCCAGACTGCAACTCCTTGATTATTATGTGTGGGGCACAGTTGAGTGAGAGACCAACAAAACTCCTTGTAACACAAAAGAAGAACAGAACGCAAGGCTTATGGCAGCATTCACAAACTTAAACAAGGAGACTGCCCAGAAGAGTTGCAATGGAGGCTGAGGTTGAGGCCAATGGCGATTTTATTGAATAAATTTACTCTTTAGAATTTTTGTGTAATTTTGGTAAATATATCTTTTAAAATTAGATATCAAAGTTATTTTCATTTTTTTTTTTTTTTGCATAATTTAGACGACAATTTATCCATCGCACACTGTACCTAATGAAATTTTCCTGTTTCTTAATACTTTGTTTAGCTTTAAAAAGGCACTTTCACTATTTGAATGCACCTTCAGATTTTGGTGTCACATTTTTATCATATGCCCTTCATGCCTTTTATATTTTGATTATTATCTAACTACTAATTCTTTTGCTGCATGTTATACAATCTAAGGTTGTATTTAATGCTAAGAAATTCAGATTTACTTCTCTTGATTATAACTTCCTGTTGTGAAGTGACACTCATCAAGAAAGATATATCTCCGTATTTTACCAAAATACTTTACTACAATGGGAATGAAGTGCTGCATACTTAAATTCTTTAAGTGTAGACCATTGGTTCTCATGCCACATTACTTTCCTTATGATCTCTGGCCTTCCAAATTCTTCCCTCTCTTGAATATTTTTTCTAACCATTTTACTCCAATCAATATGAAAGGTGTTACTGAGACTGAAAGAAAATGAGAAAACATTAGTGATGAGAAAGGATAATAAAAGTCAGGATTTAGGAAGGAAGAGGATGGTGATTTTCATTACATTTAAATTTTTGAAAATCAAAGTTTACTGGAAAGCAAGAAGCCAGAGGAAAATTCAACAGGTGAGAAGTGTAAGAAAATAAATTAACAGAATAGAATTATCTTCAACCTATTTGCCAATCTAGTCTTCTTCTTCTTCTTCTTCTTCTTCTTCTTCTTCTTCTGTGTCACTTCAGGTCACAGGTAATCATCACTCTCCACAATTTCCTGTCCTTTGTAGCTTTTAATAAATTTTGTCTTTTTCCTATCTCTTTCAAACCTTACTATGCCATCCATTCACTCATGCTCAACAGCATTATTTTCTTTTGTCCCTCTTGACTTCTGTCTGTACTGTGAGTATCAAATTTTCCAAACCTTCTTCCCTCATTACGTACCCTAGAAATTTCATTTGTCTCTTCCAGATGTTATGTATAAGTGCCCTTTTTGTTTCCATTTTCTCTAGAAATTTTTCATTGCTCACATGTTCAGTCCATGATATTCTCAGCATCCTTATTACAGTTCTGTACACTTTACTTTGTTTGTAATTCAATTTTTCTATTGCTTAATACTTTGCTGTCAATCTAGTGATACACTTAGAATAATCATTATTAACACATTTATATAAAAGACAGAGGGAAACCAGATTACAGAAGTAGGAAAGGGACTGAAGCTGAGGTGCCAGGTCAGGACCAATAACTTTACAAATTCTTCTTTGGATTTTGATTGTCATCTTCTGATATTTTTCACCATTAATCCTTGTGATTTATGAATAGCATTGCAATTTCTCCCAATTCCTTCCTAGTTAAAATTTTTACATTTATATTTGAAATTCCACCCTTGGAAGCCATGAGCTTCCTGTTTGCTATTCCTTGATATACAGCTCCAAAATAAAAATCTTTTTTTAATTAAGTAGCATAGAAGCCACTCTTTGGCTGGACTAGGCTAGCTACTGCAGACGGCTTTTTGGCCTTTGGCCTTTTACCTTCAGTGTCCTATGTATATAAAAGTTATGAGAATTTAGAAATAATAAGATTATTTTATCTTCATTCATCACCTTAATTTGACATAATCTTTCTTTGAATATGCAACCAATCTCCATAAGTTGGTTACATTTATTTTGCAAGCAATTTTTATTTTATTTTAAAATCGCCATTCTTTATGAACCCTTCATATAAAGTTACTCTTAAAAGTACATTAGGGAGCCCAAAGTATAATATTTTGAATACATCACAGTACATATGCTAAAAAAAGAAGAAAAATACATATGAGCAATGTACTGTGCCCTGCTTATTTTTAATTATAGTTTAATTAGACCATATCAATTGCAATTGTGATGAAAAGTGAAATTAAATTTAAACCTTAAATTTAACTAAACAAATTATTTATTTAATTTTTAATTGCATGTAACTATAGTATTTACTACTACCTGTTACTTCAAATTGTTTATGATTCTCTGAAATTGAAAAACAGCCAGCCGGACAGACACACTTACACTGCATTTTATTTATATAGATAATTTTAAAATTACCACCTGCCAGTTTCTGGAAACATTCTTGCTCATCTTTATTCCCATCTTTTTCATCAGCCATTATATTATATTAAGTTATTCATTGTCTTCTAATATTCTTTATTTGAAGCCTTTCAACAAAAGCAGATGCTCAACTGCCATCATATTTTCCTCTCTCTCTCTCTCTCTTTTCCCCTACATGATACAGTATATGATATGGTATCCTTCTTTTTTTTATTGTGGATCCTAAATATATGATCATAACATCAAGCAATACTTAGATTGTCCAAAGTTAAATACAGCTGGGAAATTATGAGTGCTAAACTTCATTATTGCTTGACTCTCAGCAATTGATAGTCAAAGCCCATTAACGATTGTGTCATCAGAAGTTATCTCCCCAAAATATTTTAGTTCAGTGATACAGGTAAAAGCAATAAAACTGAAAGTCATGGAGACATATCCTTTATCAACCTGTTAGATAATAGATAGTAAACTTAGAGATGATCTCTTCCTTAGATTACATTTTTGATGGCTTATCAACCTTTTGCAGTTTATTTAAAGCCAAAATATTTTTAGATTGTATGAATGTTTTAGAGATAATAATGTTTTAGTGATAAAAGTCCTTCTAATTAACACATAGCTGGGGGGAAAAGGTGGAGTCACACCTTTTCCAAGGTTTATTTGTGCATATGCCAATATAACGAACTCAACCGAAATTGGAACTTGGCTCTCCAATTAAGAAATCTGAGCCATTATCCATTACACCAACTGCACATTCAAGCTTATGTCTAAGCTTATTTCCAAGCAGTCATCCATGTATTAATAGAAATAGGGGAAGGCAGTAAGCCACCTGCTTGATGAGCTTGTGTAAATGGATTGCAGAATGTTGCAGGTTACCTTAGCAAAATTATGAAACTGCTGAGAGCCACAAGTAAGAGGAAAATTTGGAGAGACATGATTGCTCATGCTCTAAAGGGACATGGGCACATAGAATAAGAATAAGAATTGTGAGTTCAATCCTTGAGCATGGTAGTATAGAATTATATTCAGTGGAAACAGAACTACTTATACTCAACCCAAACCTCAGGTGGAACTCTTACATATGATTCATTACTAATGATGTTTGAAAAATGGTTAGTTCGCTGTATACCTCTCCAGAAAATACCTCTACCTTTACAAGATCCAGATTTGGCCAAATATTGAATACTGTTGTAATATGTGGCCAGGAGCTGCACAGTCTTCAGTTTCCCGTCTCAATAGAGTTCATCTCTTGTCCTTGTGGGTGATGAATTATTTCCCACCTTACAACCCCTTTATCACAGACAAAATAATGCAAGTCTCTCACTGCTTTATTGCTATATCCATGGAATGTGTACAGACGTACTACATTCCTCAGTTGTATCAGTTCTAACCTTCACAGCTATGGCCTATATACACATTGTAGCAAAACACCTTCATTCCCTTCATATTCCATTGCTGAGATTTAAGTTCCACTTGAGCAGCTACTTCCCATGAACCACTGCAGTGTGGAACTGAATCACAAGAGGATGCTTCCCTGATCACTAGAATCTTATCATGTTCAAGTCTAGAGTTATCCATTATCGTCCCCAAATATTCACTAAAACAGTGTCTATTACTCTGTAACCATCTACCTTGAGTGGCTCTCGGGCTTTACACATGGGAAAAACTACTGTAAAAAAAATAAAGAAAAAACAGGTTACCTCGATTAACAGACACCTGAAGAAGGCTGGCAAAAAACAGTGATTAAAATATTAAAATATTATGTAACAACAACAATTAGTACAAATGTAAGTAATAGTTTGATTCTTTTCAAAGAGTTTACAAAAGATGCATTTTCAGAAAGAAAGCTTTCAATAGTTAAGAATCAAGAAGATGCAAGTTTTCATATTTTAAACTTGTACTAATCATATGCAGAAAACGTGGAGAAACAAAAGTCAAATTTACTTATTTTATCAAATTGTATTCAAAACATAAAATCTCTCTGGAACATACCCAGCTATTTTGAATATCTTGAGAACCAATTGTGTGGTCTTGATGTAATTTGGCAACCAATCAGAGACGACCTTACTATGCATGCATGAACAAACAATCTACTGTCATTTTATTCAGCCCCCAGTGAGATGCCATTGAGTGAGTCTGTGACCCACATTCATAATAACTAAACAAATAGATTTTTCCTCTTGTGTTTTTTGGCAAAGCCTTGCATTACCCAGATTTTCTAGGTTCAAGATTCAGTTGTTTGTAACTTCTATTTATTTTGCACAATAAGATCACCATTATTTACAACAATAACATCACACTTGGAAAACAAGGGATGAGATTAAGTAGACCACAGCAAAATGGTTGATGGTGTTTCTGAAAAAGGATCAAACAAAAAGTAGAATGGATACTGGGATATGTGCGTGAGTTTCTAAGGCTACATTTTCCCTAGGTAGGTTATATTTTCATTAATATTAAATAGCTTCCAGCACAGACTATATAATATAAAATTAAAATCTGTCAGGATTGCTATTTAAATCTAAGAGAATTCTATAAGGTGGTACTAGAGAGGAAAAAAGAAGCCTGTCTACTATTTAATACGTATTCAGATCTAGAATTATTTCTACTTGCATCTAGAACATAACCATTACCACCCACCCAATAACCATCAGAATAATATAATAGATCTTACTACCCATAATGCACCACTGACCAGCATATATAAATAGATAACAGATAAGCCAAAACACATGTCCTGAAGCATGAAACAGACACTTGCTACTCAATGTCCATATATATATATATATATATATATATATATATATATATATATATATATATATATATGTATGTATATATGTACATACTTGTCAGCTGTCAGTATACCTCATAACACCCTTGAGCACTTAGCCTATGAGCAGGTAGAATGGAGATCAATATCTTTTAGTGGACACAGCAGTTTTCAATCTGCTTGTTTGAATCATTTTCAAGAAGTGAGAGCAAGATCTAAAAGGTCAGCCAATCTAACAGTGATCTCATCCCACAATTTACACTCTTGCTCCATATGTGGCCTCCTTTGTAAATCACTTTGTAAATCATATGTCGAAACTGACAGGAGAGTCTATTATATATATATATATATATATATATATAAATAAACAATAAAATCTAAAATCACCTCATATGGGGAATAGCCTATTTTGGGAGAGAAAAAAAACAAAATTTCATCTTCTTTTCCTGCATCTGAAAAGGCTGATTTGGTTGTGATGGAAGAGAAACAAAACTCTGCTTGATATATCAATGTATTGGAAAAAGTTATGTCCCAATTATAAATCGTCTAGACACCAATAATAACATTTTTCAACAGGACAACGCAGCTATATACACTTCTAAGCTCACAAAAACTGGTTTAAAATCAAAAATATTGAAGTTTTGGACTGGCCCACTATGTCTCCAGATTTAAACCCAATAGAAAATTTGTGGGGAATTTTGTCAAGAAGAGTTTACAAAAATAGATGTCAATTTGAAGACAGAGATACTTTAAAATTTTGCATTAAACCGTATTGGAAAATTTATTGATTCAATGCAAAACAGGTGTGTTGAAGTGTTACAATTGAAAGGGAATATATGTAAATATTGAATTTTGTACAATTTTGCTGTTAAGTACAAATTTTCAAAACTGTCTTGTGCATATTTCTACCCTTGAAAACATATTTTTCTTAATAACTTGTTTTTGGTGGAAAGTTGTTATAAAATTGAATATGTATACTAATACCATTGGATCTAGGTACCACACACAAATTTTCAGGAGAATTTGTGCAGTAATAAGAAAATTATTAAAAATTTCATGGGGTGTTTTATACTTATGTTCACCACTGTAGGTCTCATCGTTTTACTATTAAATTGCTTCATGTAACCATATGTCCTATTCTAATAGTTTCTTTTCTTGCACTTCTCACCTGTTTAAATCTACAGTCTTCAAATATGTAAATGAAATATATATATCTCATCCTGGGTTAAAGCTGGAATCAACGCTTTCATCCGCTCAAGGAAATTTAAAGTCAAGTCGCACTCCTCCCCTTGGTTCTCCGCTGCTTGCTCAGACGCCATTGCTCATAGGAGTCACTTCTTTCACCTATTTCATAGCGACATATCGGACTGCAAAATGCTCTTTTGCCTCCACCCGTAATGAGTATAAGCGTGTCCTCAACGAAGCTGTCAATATTTGCTGCTCGGATGAAGGAGCGTATTGCATCTTGTAAATTTGGCTCCAAAGATTATTGGCGGCTCTGCAAGAGCGTCCTGAACAATAGAAAACCCTCCATACCTCTTTTGTTCAACCAGTTTGAGGTCCTGACCTCCTCTACCAACAAGGCTGAATGCTTTGCTTGGAAATTCTCATTTAATTCAATGCTCGACTCCTCCGGTGTACTATACCAGACTTCCCTCTAAGAACTGAGGCCTTATTGAGCAGGTTACACATAACCCCATCATTAGTATTGGGCATTATCTCCAATTTAGACACCCACAAGGCTAGTGGTGGAGATGGCATACCAGCCATTGTCTTGAAGAAATTCACGCCTGAGCTAGCGCCCGCCCTCTCTAAACTATATAACTACTGCCTCAAGGAATCCTGTTTTCCTGACTGCTGGAAGTCCTCATACATTGTTCCTCTCTTTAAGAACTCTGGGGACCCCTCTGACCCCTCTAATTACTGTCCTATTAGTCTCCTACCCCTCTTTGGCAAAGTCTTCGAAGCCCTAATCAACGCCAAAGTGGCTAACCACCTTACCTCACACGACCTGCTCTCAGACAAGAAATATGGTTTCCGCTACACCCGATCTACAGCTAATGTGCTTACGGCCATCACTGAAACCATGTACCAAGCCCTTCAAAATAACGGTGAGGCTCGTGCCATGGCCCTAGACATCTCCAAAGCGTTTGATAGGGTTTGGCATGCCGGCCATCTTTGCAAGCTCCAGGGTTATGGTATTACAGGTTGACTGTTTGACCTAATACAATCATTCCTGTCAAACTGTGAATTGAAGGTCGTTCTCAATGGATTCTCCTCCAGTTCCTATCCCATGAACACAGGTGTTCCCCAAGGCTCCATCCTTGGCCCCACTCTATTCCTTATTTTCATCAACGACCTTCCTGATGCCATAGATTCCCAAGTTGGCATCTACACAGACGACACTACAATTTACTCCTTCCTCAAAAACAAATCTAGTGTGGCTGACAAAACTAACCTGGCCGCTCATCTTGAAATGGACCTCCAATTGGCTGTTAATTGGGGCAAGAATTGGCTGGTCAACTTTAATGCCTCAAAAACTAAACTACTCTCTATTAACCACCATAGAGATCCTTCCCTGCCCCCACCCCATTAGAATGTATGGTAGTCAACTTCTTGAGAGCAACTCTCTGCGTCTGCTCAGTCTCACGTTGACTGCTGACCTGAGACGGAACAAATACATTGAGTCAATTGCTTTGTCCACTGTGAGGAAAGTTGGCTCTCTGTGCCATGCTAGGAAATTTTTCTCCCTGGAATTGATACTTCAAATATACAAATCAACCATTCGCCCTTGCATGGAGTATTGCTGCCATCCTGTGCTTTCTGCATTCTGTTGAGGTTTCTTTCAGACTCAATGAATTACTTAATTATATATATATATATATATATATATATAGAGAGAGAGGAAAATAATTATTTGGGAACAGCATCCGAAGGGGATTTTGATTTTTGTTACTGATATTCTTGAAAGTATTATAATCAGATAAATTAAGGAATAAAATGGTGGTATCTTCTGCTGGTTTCTTTATACAGACCAGAGCAAAGATGTGTTAGGATTCTTATAATGTTATGGTAATTGGACAAGCATATCACAGATATTTCAAGATCCTTGTTTTTGAAGTTAGCAGCACCTGAAATATTGAATAAGGTGTTTCCTTTTTGTTTCTTTCATGTGCATATTGAATGGATCAATGTAGGAAACATGAGCTATGACTAAAAATTTCATCTCTCTTTTGAGATAATTTTTAAATATTTATTTTATTGCATTATCAAAGAATCCTCTATAAAATGAAATTATTTATTAGAAAACTAAAACAATTCTTTTGAATTCCTATAGTAGACCAGTTCTTTTGAATTGAATTATTTTAGTAGACCAATTCTTTCGAATTGTTAAAGTAGATCAATAGTTTTGAATTGTTATAGTAGATCAATTCTTTTAATTTTTTACAGGTGACCAATCCATTTGAATTGTAATAGTAGATCAATTCATTTGAATTGTTACATGTGACCAATCCTTTTGAATTGTTATAGTAGATCAATTCATTTGACTTGTTACAGGTGACCAATCCTTTTGAATTGTTGCAATCAATCAATTCTTTTGAATTGTTACAGGTGACAATCTATTTGAATTGTTATAGTAGATCAATTCTTTTGAATTGTTACATGTGACCAATCCTTTTGAATTGTTATAGTAGATCAATTCTTTTAAAATTTTTATAGTAGACCTATTTTATGCATTGCTATAGTAGAACAGTTCTTTTGAATTGTTATAGTAACCAGTTCTTTTGAATTGTTTTAGCAGACAAATTATTTTGCATTTTTATTGTTGTCCTCTCGACTTGTTATAGTTGACCAATCCTTTTGAATTGTTTTAGTAAACCAGTCCTATTGAAATATTATAGTAGACCATTTTTTTTCTCCAACTTGAAGGCTCCTCTTGGTCAATGACATGTGGTCATAAATTCCATTGGAGAACCCTTCACACTGGCTCTTGAAATTGGTTGTATACATAAATATGGGCACCCAGTCTAACCCATTGTGCTACAATACATTTCATCCACCCTTTGATAGGATTTGTTTTAATCTTTCTGGGTGCATATGTACCCTCTACACCAGAAAATCCTTGTAGTTGTTGATGTTCAAACTGTTATAAAATAAAATAAGACATATCTTGGCTGATTTACAGGCAAATACTCAAGAGCGAGAACCAGATGTAAACAGGACAAAGCTCCGTCACAAAATGACCATTATCTTTCTTTATAAATGTTCCCGACACACGTGTTCCGGTCGAAAAATAAAATAATATTTAAAGTACTCTATTTTTTGTCCAATATAAATGCTTCACTCCTAATTATACTCGCTTCATTTTTTGAGCCTGTTAGGCCATAAAAAAACGCTATAAAAGGGGTCACACGGAAGTTCAACAGTCAGTCAACAGGTGGCCACAAAGGAGACCTGTTACGGTCAGGCTGAGCGTTCAGCAGCTGTCAGCAGGAGAGCACCAACCACCGTCAACATGTGTGAACTACTATGAGAGATTGACCTAGATCTGAAAGCCGGCTTATGAACTTTACCACAAGGTAGCTGTCCCAAACCCACACGTTCCTGTTAAAATAAACCACGTACATCTATTTCTGCTGTTGTCGTATTTCTTTCTTGCAACCATACGCTTGTCTATAACAAAACCATGCAGCAGGTTGTACTAAGTTACATGCTATTAGCAGGACCTGCTATAAATTTAATATATATTCCTGATATGAATGATCATGGCTCTCCACAGTTTCCTTTATCCTTAATATTAACAAATTACCATGAATTCTTGAGAAAGACGATGAACTGGTTTCATGTCTTCTCTACATTTACTGAATTCAGATTTCTCCTTCTAGACTGGATGCCTGACCAAGTCTAAGGATCCCAATCTATACTATTATTTACCCATACGAGGAAAAGAGATGAGTTCATGCCTTTCTCAAAAATACTTGTATGAACTGAATGTCTGTCACCGAATATGAACTTGATCTGCTGAATTTATTTTCCATTACACCAACCCGACATCCCAATAAAAAATGATAATGGAAAATGTGACACAGAAATACATTGAAATTGCAAAAGATGCCTTCCAGAAACTAAATGCAATTAAAAACAAGAATATTTTGTTAGAAACAAAGAAAAACATACTGAACTGTCATGTAATATCAATCTGGCAGTAAATGCTGGACAATATCTGCAAGATGAAGAAGATACTTGAATCAACAGAGATATGGCTCTACAGACGGATGCTGAGATTATCATGGATGGAATATGTGAGCAACAAAGACATTTTAAGAAAAATGGGGATAAAAAGGATACTTGTATTTATAAAAAATTTCTGGGACTCCTAATGAAGAAAATGGTATTGAAGAATTTGATACTTACAGGACATATTGAAGACAAATGTAGTAAAGGAAAACATCGAGTAACTTACCTAATAACCTTGTGTAAATGAATGGCAGAACATCAACTGGGATGGATATCACAGGAACAAATATTACAGCTACAAAGGATAAGAAGTTATAGAGAGATATAATCACCCATTTCCTGAAGAGACATCGTATATAATAAAAGAAGATATTCATAGACAGCCATTATTGCCAACTTCCTGAAGAGACACACAGACAAGTATTCCATTCAAAACAAGTTTTTATCAGACTTCTGGCTTTACATTACTGATAGAAATACTTTTTTGTCTTTTAGTGTTGAAAGTTTCATTCGAGATTTAGTATCCACAAATGCACTGAAAGGAAGACTAATAAAATTCTCTAATGAAAGAACAAATTCTGGCTTCAAATGTTGACCATTTTAAAATAAAAATTTTAACAAATAACACCAATTATATGATAATATTATATTGCTTTTATTGTATTCTTGATGAACCAAATTAAAATAAGTACAATTTTAAGAATATAAGATATGCAGATATTACAGTCTTGATCACAGAAATGAAACTAAAGGAAATCCTACAGAAGCCAGCAAAGGAAAGCAAGAAGAAAGGACTAAACATCAGTTGTAAAAAGACAGGACATATGCAAAAGGAATAGCCTAAGATACAAATTACAAATTAAAAACAACAAAATCAAGCAAATAAAAAATTTTAAATATCTAAAAATCTGACATCAAAATCTGAAAACACATTGGAATAGCAAAAGTTGCCTTCCAAAAGATAAGCAAAGTATTAAGAAATGGTAAAGTTTAATTTTAAACAAAGACAAGTGTATTTAATTGTTATGCAATGTTGGTCTTACTGCATAGTAGTGAATGGTAGATAATTTCACAAATGAAGAAGAGACATGATACAACAGAAATGTGCTTCCTTAAATGGATGCTGAGAATATCATAAACTGAAAATATGAGCAATGACAAAGTTTTAAAGAATCAATTAGCATCAGAAAGAAATGATTGAAATTTCTAGGGCATGTAATGAGAAAAGAGAGCTTAGAAAATTTGATACTGACAGTACATATTAAAGGCAAGAGGCATACTGTTAAGCAGCAATTAACTTACCTAACAAGTCTTTTTAAGTGGTTGGTAGAACAGGGATTTGTAAAAATAGCAAAACTTACTAAGACCTACAAAGAACAGGAAACTGTGGAAAGCCATGATCAAAGGGACAAGGAAAATAGAAGAAAAAGAAATTGATTCAGACCAATTTTATTGTAAAAACATTAATTGCATCATAAAATCTGATATAATGTAACAATTTCAGAATTGATTCTTTGATAATGATAGAAACTTCTATTAATATTGAATATGAATAGATCTTGAAAATTTTCTCATCATTGATTAATAGCAATGTTACTGTAAACACTTTGATTGCAGAATAAATTCTAACATCTAATAATTGAAGGTTTGATTATTTTATTACTAAATAACAATAGAAAACTGACCTACCATTTTATGCCTAATAGAAACTTCTATTAATACTTAATGACTTGACAATGTTCTCATCATTGGTCGGTTAATACTAATTTTATTGTGAAAACATTGACTTGTAACATAAAATCTGACATAGTTTATTAATTCTGGTGTGAATCAATTTGTTACTTAATAACAGTAAAAAGTTAACCCCAACCACTTTATGTCCAGTAGAAACTTCTATTAATATTTAATGTAAATATGTCTTGAAAATTTTCTAAACATTGGTTGGTTAATATCAATGTTATTGGCAAAAAATTGTCTTGCAGGATAAAATCTGAGATCCTGTCATCATTCTTGGTTGGAACAATTTTGTACTTAATAACAATAGAAAACAGATCCCTCACTTTATATCCAATATAAACTCTTATTAATGTCTTATATGAATATATCCTGAAAATTTTCTCATCTTTGATTGGTTAATACCAATTTTATTGTAAAACACTGTTTTGCGTCATAAAATTTGACATATTGTAATAATTCTATGGTTAATCAGTTTGTTTAAATCTGAAATTCTTTATGTGGCATATCCCCTCAGGACGTAGGCGATCATAGCTCTTCACAACTTCCTGTCCTTTTCAGCACTTAATAAGTTTTGTATTTCTTTTATTTCTAATCCCTGATTCTCTATTCATTTACACAAGCTCACTAAGTACATTATGCATTGTTTTTCTCTGTCTATCTTGCCATTAATCTGTCATGTGAGTATCAGATTTTTCAAGCCTTCTTTCCTCATTACATGCTCCAGAAGCAACTGTCTCTTTCTGATGCTAAGTATTAGTTTCTTTAATATATATTAAAATGATGAACTTGTCTGATATCTTTACAGTTTGAATAATTAATAGCATCTATATTTCCTAAAAGAACACACTTCATAAAAATCCTCCTGTTATTTTTTTCATATCTACTACAGCCAAAAGGAAAACAACAAAATTTATTAACAACTACAAATGATAGGAAATTGTGGAGAGCCATGATCACCAACATTCTGAAGGGATATATCATATAGAAGAACAAGAATAAGAAGAATGCAATAACTGTTATCATGGAAAATCTTTACAATATACTTTGTTGGATTCATATTAACCAACCAAGACTGGGAAATTTTTCAAAACATATTTACATTAAATACTAATTTAAGTTTTTACTGGATATAAAAGTGGGTATTAGTTTTCTATTGTTATTAAGTAGCAAACTGATTCACACCAAAATTACTACGCTATGAGAAAAACTTATGATACAAGTCTATTACAATAGAACTGATATTAACCAACCAATGGAGTTAAAAAATTTCAAGCTATATGTTTAATAAGCCATGCTAATTCAACTTTTAATATTAGTTTTCATTACAAATATTTACAACAACTTATTTGGTAGCATGAGATTTTATCATGCAAATCTAGGTTTGTTCATCAATATTCTTAATACTAATGTTCACCCAATTCAAGGCCCAAGAGCCACTCAAAGTAGAGGATTACTGCGTGGTGTTGTATGAACTTAAGAAAATGCAAGAAATGAAGTTAATGGTTAACCCTAGACTTGAAGAAGTCAGGTTATAATGATTGAAAAACAATCTTGTCAAAACTCTGTTCAACAAAGCAGCAGTTCTTAGGAAGAAGCTAAGTGGAACTTTTTCCTTACTAATAGAATATGAAGGGAATGGAGATGTTTCACCCTTGTGTATGTAGTGCAAATGAATATATATACATGAATATATATAATAGTTAAATTATTGATATTTATTTTATTTTATGTAAATATTGATATAGGCTGTAAAAGAAACAAGTCATTGAAAGCTGGGAACAATGTTGGAGATTTTGAAAATGTTAAAAAAGATCATGGAACAAAAAAAATGATTCAGAAGAAGCTGATGTTTTGAATGTAAACATCAAGAAAAAATGCAGAATCTTAAGAACTTTGGCTGAAGACACAAAAGCAACAAAACTGCTACATTTAAATAAACATCAAAAGAAGAAATTCTAAGTTAAAAACGAAGTACATGAAAACTGAATCTTTAAGAATAATTTTTTATTAATGAATGTAGAGCTACATTGGATGTACCTGATAGTTGGTCTAGAGGTTGGATCCTTCCCTGAATTTAATCAGTACAAATTAGAAAACAAGGGTTAGTAATTGCTATCCTAAAATTATAGTCCCTTTCGTAGTTTATGATGGTATTCATAAAATTGAGAAAATTCTTGTAAAATATTTTTGAGGGGGCAAGTCAAAAGTAAGAGCTTTGAGCTAAAGAGTAAGTTCATGTCATACAAAGTTCTAAAAAGGGGACAACTATCCATCCTGCCACCATCCAAAAAAACATTTCAAAGACACCAAATTAATAAAATAGTCACCAAACTCCCAGATACTAATTCAACAGAAAACATATGTTCCATCATTTAACAAGATGTATTTTAGAATAGAAAATGGTCTTCAGTCAGAGAGGATGTCTGAGATGCAATAAAAACTGCTGCAAGAAATGTTAAATAGAGCAAAGGTTAATAAAATCAAAGTTTCAAACGTTCATGACAATTAGAGAATAAATTAGTGAGATAAAAATTTAATAAATTATTTAGGTGTTTTGGTCATTGTTTTAATGAAATATATGTTTCGGTGACCTATATCTTTTGGATTTATTTATAAATAAAATTTATTCATGTTACATTTAGGATTTATTATGCCAACCAACTATCACTCATAAAACAAATTACCAATAGCTTTTTATATTTTTTTAAACTCATGCAATATACATTATTTACATTATTAGAACTATTGTCCTCATCTTTGTCACCATATTTATTACAATGTTTCAGCCGTTGTATGCTCTGGCCTTCTTCAGGCTGTTGGAATGTCGAACTGAACCCTTTATTTTGCTCACTGGGGTAAACTGTTCTAGTTCCACATGCCATGTTTAATGGATGTCAGTTATCAGTTATCTCTTGTTAATTTTATAGACAAGCGTATGGTTGTAAGAAAGAAATACGACAACAGCAGAAATAGATTTACGTGATTTATTTCAATAGGAACGTGTGATTTTGGGACAGCTACCTTGTGGTATAGTTCATAAGCTGGCTTCCAAACTGGGTTGATCTCTCATAGTAGTTCTCACTGGTTGGCTAGGCGCTACTGCTGCTGGCTGCTGCTGACTGCTCAGCCTGACCGTGACAGGTCTCTTCCCTGGCCTCCTGTTGACTGCTTGGTGTACTTCCGTGTGACCCTTTTATGGCATTTTTTTATGTCTTAACAGGCTCGAAAAATGATGTGAGTATAATTAAGAGGGGAGCATATTTATTGGTCGAAAAACAGAAACACTTTAAAATATTATTTTATTTTTTGACCGGAACTTGTGGTCGGGAACATGTGTAAACAAAGATAATGGTCATTTTGTGACGGGGCCTTGTCCTGTTCACATCTGGCTCTCGCTCTTGAGTATGTTAGTTTATTTGCCTGTAAATCAGCTGAGATATGTTTTATTTTATTTTATAACATTAATTACCCTCTCCAAGTTCTCCACTGCCTTAATCGGGTATTGAACTCACACTCTTTGGGTCCTGTCACTGGATCTAACTAATGCCTTTATCCACTGTGCCATGGGTCCTTGAGACAGATCAAATGTTACTAATATCTGTTTTTTAAGGGATCCAGAACATTCAACTGGTCTAATGTGGGTTGTATGTATGTATGTATAGGTGGCCACTCGTATTCAAGGATACCCGTCTACGAGAGCAAATAGCCAATCTCTATTGATAGATGCTTGTTCAGGTGTATTTTGTGTTTATTCAACACCCAGAGCCCACCTGTGGTTTATACTGCAACTATGCTGAGCAGACCTTAGTTACAGTTTCTGGAAAAGAGCATGTTCTCAAGCGTGATCAAAAATTTGAACAAGGACAGCAAGCTCAAGCCCTCAGACATGATGACTTGTGACTTTGTGCAAGCATAGCTATCGACAGCTCCCAAGGGTTTCGTCTACCCAATTTCACTCACAAGGCTTGGGTCAACCCATGGTGTGATTTTAAGCCACTTTCCAAAGGTGTCACACACTCCAATCTGACCCCTCCAATCTGATAACACCAGAAAGTTTCCTTCCTGACAAATCGACCATGGTGAGATTCAAACGCAGGTCTCATGGTCAGTATACCAATGTTCTAACTACTTGGCCACATGCCTGAATGTGGGTTGTATTAATATACAAACAATGCATGCCAATAAATGCTTATAAACCACATTCATCATCAATAATTAATGTTGCTACAAGTGTCTGAAATATTATTCTGTAATATAGTGAATATTAATAAAATTCAGTATTTCGTATGTGAAGAAAGTCTTAATTTATTAAAAATATTATCGTAGACTAATGGTCATTAGATGGATGTTTCATAAACCAATATCCTTAGATGAGTATTCCTTAGACAGGTTTCCATTAGACCAATATTATTTAGATGAATTTTTCTTAGACCAATATTCCTTAGACCAATATTCTTTAGATGAATGTTCCTAAATCCATTGTTTGTGAATAACATCAAATTGCATAATAAAATCGGACAGATGCATATTATGTGTATGCTTGTATATTTGTACAATGTGTGTGTCAGCTTGTTTCTCTCTTCTTTCTCTGAGAAAGAACCATGTCTTTTTTTCATGCATTAATTTCTGTTTCTGAACATGTACTGCAAATGATGTGTGTATTTTTTTCTGAGTTCAGATTTGTGTTTGAGAGTCAAAAAAAGAAGTAATAATTGCCATTTTGCAAAATACCATCTCAACTTTACAAAAGCCAAAATAAAACTTAGCATTTGTTGAGTTTAAAAAAAAAAATGAAAAGGATGTTTTTTTGAAACTTCATTATATTCAAACGTAGTTTTAAAAATGAGCCTCTTCCTCAAGATTCCAAGAAAACTGTTGAATTTTAAAAATGGCATTAAGTACAAAAAAGAAGAAAAAAAAAGAAGCAAATTACAAAGAAAAAAAAAGAAGCTTTTGATAATTAGGGTAATTCAAATGCTTCTTTTAAAAACAAAGAAATGAAAATCAGCTGAGGTAAACAATTTTTATTGTGAAACATAAAAAAAATTGAGGGAAAGATGCTCATTGTTCTTTTGGATATTTTTTTTTGTTTTCTTTTTCTCCATCATCAAATTCTTGTTCAGTTATGACAACAAATCTAAATTCCCAAATAACTGCTTCCTTATGATTTGATTTATTTTTCTCTCTTTAATCCAAATTAATACTTTGAATAACAATGGCGGGATATAAACATGCACACGCACACACATACTTGTCAGCAGTTTCAGACTAACAATGGCTTAGTTGAATGGGCAGCAATTATAGTGAACTGAATTAGAACAAAGACGTCAGTGTTTTTAAGTGACAGCAGTTGAATAACAACATTTGTTGCTGGACAGAATTTTAATGGATCCTTTTTTCTGGAATACGGAAAATAAGTTACACAGTATTGTTAATTTCTATTCAACAAACCTGTTCAAAACATGGTTTATAGTTTAATTCTTATTGCTATACTCATTGTTTGAAATATAAAGAAATCTAGCTGCAGAAACAAAAATAGCTAAAAAAAAATATACTAATGTTGGTGATTTAACTATGTAAATGGTCAAGTTGCATTGCTACTTGGGTTCAACTCTTGCCATGGTCAATTTGTCAAGAAGCTTGGGGAGAAAAATATTCAATACCCATTCATAAAATGGCTAAACTAATGTGACTGGAGAGTGTACATTTCAAGATGGTTGATTTGAAACAGCAAATGGTTATTCTACAATGGAAGAAATACTGGTTAACATTCCTGAGATAATGGTATGATATCAGTTGAATGCTAACTGGTATCAAAGTAGCAACCATAATTCTAGAGACAAACGAACATTTTCAGCAGTACTGTAATTAGTCTTCATTAGTTAACTCCAAAATCATGCATGCTTTTATGGTATGGTGTATCAGTGAATACTAACTGGCATCACAGTAATAACCATAATACTAAAGAAAAAGGAACGTTCTACGGACCTCTATACTGCACTTTGTCTTTATTATGAAGTTAAAGGCAACAGAGCCATTGGCAAAGAGTTGCAACTTTATCTTTTCATTGATGGTTCACAAGTGGAAGGAACATATCTCAGCAGGATTATATGGATGGTAAATGAGCAGTCAAGGATTAATCTCAGAGTTGGTAGATCTTCATGCATCAGAGACTGCAATTTCATCTGAATCTGTCCATAATATATTCTGCCAACGTGGCTCTTGGTCTTCTAGAAAACAACAAGAACTGCTTCTGAAGTAATCACCCATGGATGCACCTCCATATTTGACAGCATTGGCCTCAATCATTTATTTTGGAAGAGGAATTCAAGCCTGTGAACACCATCTCATCTGTAAAACATAGAGGTTTTTTCAAATATGGTACAGGATGATGTCATCTAATGAAAGAACAAATAAATGTAACCATTTACTGAGATGTATTAAACAAGAGCCTCCTAACATCAATCAAGAATTTAAATTCTTCTATGTTCTATATCCCTTCAGCATGTTGGCAATCATGGTTCTCCATAATTTTCTTTCCTTTGTAGCTCTTAGCAATGCTTATCTTTTTATTATCCCAAACAATCTCAGTTATGCCATCCATTTACAGTTAGGGAAGTCATTTTACGGTTGTGGGAAAGTGACTGAAGCTGTGATTCCAGGTTAGGACTGATAACATTGTAGATTCTTCTTTGGATTTTGTCAAAAATCTAAAGATATATACCAGACAAGATTTGGCAGCAATATTGAATGCACGAATGAATGATAGATTTATAATTATGCAAAATGGATTCACAGTGAAGCAACTTTCATAATAGCAGAACTAGCAATTGATTCAATGGAATAATTGTTCTGTAACATCTTTGCAGAAATGCAGTTAAATGTCGTAACAAGAGTTTCACCGTCTAGTCTTTAATATCGGTAGGGTTCTCTTTATGCATTTTGGCAGTAGGCGCACAACCGACTCTCAGAGAATATGATGTGAAATAAAAAACTGTCAGGTGCTATTACACTCCCCCCTGATCGTATGATCACATAAGACAGTGAGGGCTGGTCGTTTCACCTTGCACTTCTTCGCGGTGGTATAACCATGACAATGTCAGATAATCAAATTCCGGGGATCATTAAGATCTACTTTTTTTCAGATGAGGTGTCGCTGCTGCTTGCACTGGAGCTTGGTTCTTGCCATTCATTACTCCCTGAACATGGCCACCGCCATCATCCGAAATGATTGAATGTCGCGGTATCCGAATAATGCGGACTGATTTGACACGACCTTTCAAAACTTTGACACAAAAAACTGGATATTACCGAGTGAAGTCGCCCGGTTAGGCGAATACAATGTCAAATTCTGTCAGCAGATTGGCGGGCGCAGAAGAAGACACATCATCCCTGGGTGTAACGTTATACTCAAACGGCCTCCATAATAGATAAATCCGTTTGATTGTCCGATGACATCTTGGTTTGTACGCGCAGCGCGCAAACAAATTCCAATGAAGATTATCAAGGATTTCCTCCGTTCGAAAAACACCGACTTTAATATTACGTGGATTTTCGCCAGATCGAAAACCGTGTGGGGCCGCAAGATTTTGGCGACCGTTATTCCATTCCCAGACGATCACAACGCACACTGAGCTCTCCCCTTCTGCCATCGCAGAAGCTGGATCTATTGACTGACACTGTTCACAACTTCGAACGACCGATGCCATTTGATCCATGCGAAATATAGTCCGTTTAACTCCAGGGTGCCCGCTGTGTCGATGAATTTCAGTTAACTGAGCAAGGCTCTGGTTTCCCTACAGCAGAAGCACATACTGGTTGAACAGGTTCAAATTCCTTCACATTGTTGAACCACTTTTCTCGTCAACAAGTCAGCTCGGTTCTTTCTAACTCGGCGTCAACGGAAAGTTTATACTCTTTCACAAGAGACGTTAGAGTTTCAACATGAGCATCTCGCTAGCGGCCTTGGTGTTCAGCCAGACTTTCCTGTAAGGGGCATTAGTCACCCAATGGTACACGCAGAGGGAGTCTGTGTTCATCTTACCGTAGCCTGCCATTTTAGCGCGAGGTTGATTCCCTTCAGGGCATCCATTCAACATATGCTGGTGTTTTTATCGGCCGTAGCCAATGCGTCCTCGATGATAGCAAGCGCTAACAGCCAGCGAACTCGCGTCCACCCACACGTCTAGCTCCTTCGTTTCACGCACCATTCTCCCTGTGCAGGATCCAGTTGCTGAGCCCATAATGGTGTCCGTTAATACGTTCCAGGGGAGCTTTTGTCGTCCCAGTTCTGCGTTAACGTTTGATGACGCCTGTCGCCACTCGCAGCCATCCACACACGGGGAAGTGTCCCACCAGCCGGCCACACATGGAGAAAAAATTCTCCGTGTCATCTCATAGGGCCGTCTACCATTCTGCTTCCTCGTCACCATCGCAGTCGCCCTGTTCCTTCCATACTTCTAGTCAGACCCGTCCTGTAACCGATTTTCGTCAGTCCGTAGAGCTTGTTTCCTCCACAGATTCCGCCGACGCCACATCCTCGTTGATATATATATCATCAATATATGCAGACGTTGCTCTATTTATAGTTTCATTCTGTGCTAACACAGCATTAAGCACAGCTCGCATTATCAGGGGCGCCACATTCAGGCCAGAACCCCAGCCTGGTCAAACAATATCTCTTCCCTTTAAACACAACTGTTTGATATGGCCACAGGGATTTTCAACACGAATCTGTAGATATGCGAGGTCCAAATGGACACGTTCACCATGCTGTCTCCAGTCTCGCAGTTTTTCTGCGCAAACATCCGGGCACCTTGAATTTTCAACGTCCCTATAGTCCATCAAGGACGCACCTTATGCTTGTTGGTCTAAATCAGTGGTATCAGGGATAAACTCCTTGTTACTGACGAACAACCATTGCCATCCATGCAGGTCTCTCTCATCTCGGTGGATACTGGATACCAGAGATCCGATTTCTGAAAATTTCTGGTGCATGACCTGCCGACCACTTCAGTTGCCGTTCAAATTTCGATTTATCGGCTTCGCTGATACGAATTGCACAGACGGACCGTGGTTTTTCAAACTCCACGCTTCCATGCAGATGCGAACTCCACCGAGTTTAATGGCGTCGATCCACAGGTCGAAATCAGGGTTTCCCTCGCATAACCAGCACATCGATTGTAGCAGTATTACCAGTTGCTGTAAATGATACCGCCATACCCTGCTTCGACCAAGAATACAAACTCGGGATATTCTCAAGGAGAGCCGAGCATGGTGTGCCTTAATGATGGGTACGAATAAACACCGGCGCTTTCGTCCCCACCTCCGTTTCCCCGGACACTTTTTTGGCAATGACCGATCTTGTTGCAAAAGCAACGTGAGTATTGCTTTTCGCCTCTTCATGCAGTCCCTGCGAAGTGATTGGGCCCATTACATTCATTTGTGACAAGTGGGCCCATGTCTGGGGAAGAACAGAGGGCTGCACCGCAGCGACGACTGGTTCCCTTCTGCTGTCTCGTCCATGATTGCCCGAGCTCGGGCCAAAGCTCCTCGAGACATATCATCCGCCCTTTTCAGGAAGCCCCCGCACGAACACGCATTATCGCACTTCATACCCTCCAAAAAGGACGGAGAGCTTCCGTAGATCAGATATACATCTACGGTCTCACCCGGACGTTTTTCATCTCATTTATCAGGGCAAATGCTGTCATCAATGCTCCCTTGATTCGAGCCACGTCCAATTTCTCTTCCGTAGATAGTTGCTGGTAAACCGCGAATGCTCCCCTGGTTAAGCGAAGGGGATGACACGATCAAACATAGGTCGCAAATTCCAATTTCTCGAGCCATTCACCACAGATTTCAAACAAATCAAACCGACGTCGTATGTCCAGAAGTCGCTTTCTGTCTGCAATCCGTCTAGTCTCGCCGAAGCCTAAAAAGCAGTGGCCTCCACGTTTTAATGTTTCTTAATTTGCTGCATGCACGCACGCGCGACCGTCAGAGAATGGTTCGACCCCAACGAATTCGCTTTGCTCCTGTAAGTCACTGTCTTACAAATATGGGACATTTTCTGAACAAGATTCTGGTTTACTCACCGTGAGGTGCGGATACTGTACATACTTTTGAAGATGTGAACATTGAACCATGAAATGGATCTCCTTGTCTTTTATACCAAAATATCCTACATGGGAATATTAAATGATGTCAGAAGTGAAAACCCACACACAAAATAATGGATATTATTTTACCTTGCAAACAAATGTCCTGGGAAGAAAATTGATGTTATGGAATTAACACATTAATTCCATCTATATTTTATGCGCGCGCGAGTTTCCTCCCTTCCTTTCACACTCGTGCGTGTGTGCGCGCGGTTTTCACCCCTTTCTTCCTCTCACAGCTAGACGTAGCAGTAAGCTGGAGAAAGGACTTCGCTAGCTCCTACTGATGAAGTCAGATAACCTTTTTCGGCAGCGTTTGCAAGCCAGTTGCTTCCCGATCTTCAACCTGACTAGACGGGCAACTCATTTATTCCGTGCCCTTAACCCATTGCGGGCGGAATATCTTATCTCAACAATGTCGACTTCACACTTTACCAAGACTTCTTCTCGTCTTGATGCCCGCAGGTCAGACCTTCTCCGTTTTCTACCAGAAGATGTCCGAGACAACACAGTCGTGAAAAACTTCGTATTCAACAAGTATTTTTATCCCTGTCAGTCAATCGTAAATACAGACAGGGATATCCTACACGAAGTTTCAGACCGTCTCCGTTTTCTGCTACAAGACACACGACACAGTTGTGGGCAAAACTTCGTATTCAACAGGTGACTTACACTTACCCCTCGTCAGTGAACCAGTAAATACAGACAGGGATATTCTTACTTACGAATAAACATTTTTCGTCTCCACACACTTACAACCCAAAAAAAATCCACAGTGAGTACTCCTTTCTATCTGTGCGCACATACACCTCGTGTTTAACGAGTTTCCTTTTTCCAGAACCTTATAAAACTCTTTTTCCCGCCTTGTTCATCTTGCATTCCTATTTTGGCGCGGAACTCTTCTTTAATCTCATACCACGAGATAATCTACTTGTTTCCATCTAATTAAAGTTACACATGTTTTACAAACAGACGTCTTTGTCACTTTATTCCGGCTATCTCTTTGATGTTTATTAATTTATGCACTTGTTGATTGACCCCTTTCCTCTCACTGTTCATTCACACATTATTATTTTTTTTTTTACATTGCTTGTGGACTCGGTAGTTTAGTGTAGTGTCTGGCACAAGGCCATTTTGTAATAAACCAGCACTGCACGCTGCCGGGTCCGCAATAATGTAATGGAATAACCTGTCACCCCCATGAGTGACTACACTATAGGTAGCAACTAACTATAAGTATCTGTAAGTCAACGGACTACAAAGTCTACCTGGGATCTGTTGAGTATGACTCAGACTTACGCAAGAACTACTGACCTTCCAATAGTAGCCCTCACTACTGGATTGGCTTGCAACGACCTTGTGCATAACTGTTACCTTTATTGTTATTGTACTGGTGTTTACAGTAAACCTTTACTTATTTTATCTACTAAATAGAATGTGCTTTCTTCCTGAACACAGCCAGAGAAAAAGCAATAAAGGTATACAATACCCTAACATACACTGACACAAAAAAAGAAAATTGTAAAACACTAGTGAGAAAATTCTAGGAATATGTACACAGCAAGAAAGATATAGCCAACGAAAGGTATTGGTTTAACACAAGGATATAATGGGAAGAAGAAACCTTCCTGTCATTTCTCAAAGACATACAAACATTATGGAAATAAAGAGTAACAAGACAAGAAGTTGATTAATGGACTTGGACAAACTAAAATGATGAAATAGTTACAAACTGTGCCCTACAAGTTTTTAACATACTTTCAGTAAGCCTGATACAGTCCACCCACAAAATGCATGCAAAGGAATAAAAGAAAAAACAAAAGCAGGTTCAACAAATGTGGCAGATGTGGATATCATCACATGCTTACCTGGCAAATTGACAGACATGTAGGAAGTACCTAAAAGTCAAACATTTTAAAATCAAGTGCTGAACAAAGAAAACCATACACGGTGTAAATGTACCTGTTAGAAGTGAAGATGACTACTATCATTTGTAGGTAGTTCATAGAATAGGGAATGCACATGTGACACCCGAATCACAGTGGACAGTGAAATTCCTACTTCAAAGCATCAAAGTGCCACTAGAACTTAACACAGAGATTGATGTCAATATCCTACTGCTGAATAATTTAAATAAAATGAAAACTAAAACAAAAATAAAACCAATAAAAATAAGACTAAAGTCATATACAGGAGACATAGTCCCAGTAGCCAGTAAAGTGGATATAATAACTCAAAGATGTCCCATAAAATTCCTTTTATTATAGCACCAAGGAAAAACACATATTAGGAAAAACACTCTTGTGAACAACTAAATCTAATCAAAAGTGTTGATATCATCGGCAACTCTGAAAAAGGAAAAGAACTGAAGGAAGACAAGAAATAGATTATATTGTCCAGAACTGCAATATCTAACAAACATATAGAGACACGCAACTGAAACGGCCACACTTAAGCCAAGAAGCACTCACACAGATATTGTAGAAAGTAGTAACAGATCTGTGTTATTAGAGGTTATCTTATTGTAGTTGATGAATACTCCAATTACCCCAATATATACCAAATGCTGTCATAGTACAATGATCCTGTGATTAAAGCTATTCAAAACAGCTTTAGCAGATTCAGTGTTCAACAAAAAGTATTCATGTCAAATCAGCAGAATACCAAAAATTTGCAACAAAGTGGAACGTCAAAATCACATCACCATCCCCATATTACCCACAGGTGAATGGCCTTGCTGAAAAAAACAGTGAAAACCATGAAAAATATTCTACAGAAATACAGTAGGGAGAGGTGACACATCGCTTGAACTCTTAATCCAACACAGCACACCAAGTGATGACAGATTGTCACCCACAGAAATGTTGATGGGGAGAAAGCTAAGAAGCAACCCACTCACAATAAATAAACAAAAAAAATGAGCACTAAGTGAAAGGCAAAGGTCCAGCTAAGGGCCAGACCAAAATATTACTTTGAACAATGGGGAGCTCAGGAGCTAAAATAAAAACTAAACTAAATTTAAATGAATCAGGTGCATCTGTCTATATTTCTGAAATGAGGTATTAAAATTATTCATAATATTTACATTGTTTGAACTGTTCTCATCATTGTTGCCATATTCACAATGTTTTGGCCATTGTATGCTCTGGTCTTCTACAGGTTATTGGAATTTTGAGACTGAATCCTTTATTTTGTCTACTGGGGTAGAGTGTTCTAGTGTCACATGCCATGCCTCTTCTGGATGTCTCAGTATCAGTTATCTTCCTTCAACTCAAATCTCCAAGATTTTGTTCATCTCAGCTATGGCCAGGTATTGAACTCACAAGTCTATGGGTCAAGTCACTGGATTCAGGTGTAGTACAAGGAGAATCAGCACGCAGATTACTTACCATTCAGAACAGAACGGGATTCATCCTTTGATGGAATAGAAAAGACTTACTAAAAATATACAAACATCCTTCAAATGACAACTTCTTATCGTTTCCGCCACCACCAGACACAGACTTTGTTGACAAAAATCAAAATTGGCAAGTCGTGTCCATAAAGAAATACATAAATAAAAATAAATAAAAATTAATTGCAGTGTCAAGAAATAATTATGATAAAATAATTATGACAACTTTTATTATCATTAATTGACTCATTCTAAACCAAATCAACTCACTTTTCTCCTCTACGCACACCAACATATGTCATTCTTACTATCGGACAAGCAGTACACACAGAGACGTCATTAACCTGAACATCAGTAAAAATTTCATCTCCTTTTCTTTTTTCAATCCATAACATTTACATTTATGTTTGGCACTCAACAAAAATTTGAAGCAAGAAAACATTAAACACTTGTATTTTTTAACTCAGTAATCTAGACACTCATTACACATATCTATAAAAAAAAGAATGACTGTATGCACTATACTGATCCATATTTGATCCGTATTTGACCTCAATTTGACTCACAATTTTACTCAGTATGGCTGTCTGTCATATCTCCAACACAATGTAACAACCAGATAATAAATAAAGTTTTGTTGTTTCTATGTCATGCTGTTATGAATATTTTTGTATATATATATATATAAGTTAGAAGTGTTGTGGGCCAGTGTATGCATTGAGGGATAACCATGTGTGTCTCCTGGAATGCGCACAACAAACAAGGCAGGATCGGGATGTGAGTCCACATAAATAAATAAAAAGAAATGACAAGAACAAATAAATATTTATGAACAAATGATAATCATTAACAAAACAAGGGTATACATAAATAATAGAATATTGTTGTGTGTTACTGAACAATGAACATGAATGAAGAGAACATTTAAAGTGGTGAATTGTTTGTGTGTGTGTAGTTTGGTGTAGGAGAAAGACCTAGAGAAAATGAAGTGAAAGATACGTACATGCATGCCTGTGTAGGAAAGTGTAGTCTTCGTTTGATCTACATCTTGCCATCCCTGAGTGAAAAAGGAAAAAGAGGATGACAGAGAATGTCATTGCCTATTTATAGTCCCGAGAGTGTCTCCTAGTAGTGGTTTTGAAAACTAGGAGGAGGTAACTCAACAGGAGTTTATAATTATTAACTCAGCGTTATAACTCCCCTGCAACACCCAAGTGGACAGGTCCCCAGAATATCTTCTGAGCCATGAAGATCATTAACAATGACAAATGGAGTCAGCTCATCAGAGTTGTGATGTTCAAATCATAAGTTAAAAGCTCCAAACAGATTAGACTCATAAAAAACTTGGTGAACTGTTTTCTCTGTAGAAACTCTTTCTGTCTCCACTTATGTTACTATACATATATGTACATATTTTGTCATCTTTATCTTTTGTCTCTGTGTGCCTGTAACTAACTACATAGCTATGCTTCATTATTGTAAATATCTGTACTGTCATCTTGAGGGTGTAGATCTAGCATGTATGCAAAAATGAGTAACCAGAGTTACACACCTTGATACAGGACATTTCCTGAATGAGTTTCTTATGCAGTCTGAAATAAACGAGAGCTCAATTGGTCTCAACTCCTTCCCTCATAACGGTTGAACATTTTCTGCTTTATTGTTAATTATATATATATATATTTGCTGTAAATAAATGTTTTATTAAACTGAATACCCTTGACTTTACTTTGTTTATCATTGGTCTCATTGTGTCATTTGGGGTCCCTGAGTGTGCGCTGAGAAAGAAGACCCACTTTAGTGGACTTCAGTTCACCTATATACTATGAATTTGTGACAATGGAATAAGCAACTTTCAAATGGATCTCCTTGTTTTCATGCTGATACACCCCCCACATGGAAATATTCCACTTCATGTGCAATGTGCTCCACTGGTAGTTGGCATCAACAATGCCTTTTCAAGATCAAAAAATCATTCTCTAAGATGACTAAAAGAAAGCCATTTTGTTTTGGAGGTATTAAAATTTGTAAGCTGTTTCTTGCCTTAGTTAACAACAGATTGAAAGTCAGTTTTGAGATCAGCTGCAAGTTTGACTTTATTGAATCTATAGGGCTTACTAATAAACTTTACAACTCTGCAAGTGTACATGTCTGCTGGTGATACTCTTTTTCAATATTCTCCAGGCAGGCATATTCACCAAGTAACAGAGTTATGTTTCAAAGTGAAAGTACCTTTCTAAAAATAACCTATTACTACAGAAATACTTTCATTAAGCTTGTCATATGAACTGAGAATGCCCAAATGTCAGCCATTTTGTCCTAATTAAATAAATATTATTATTATTATTATTATTATTATTATTATTATTATATATTTTTATTATTAACATAGTTGTAAATTATTATGATATTATCATATATTATTATTATATATATTATTATTAATATTATTATATATTATTATTAATATTATTAATATTATTATATATTTTATTATTAATATTGTTGCAAATTATTATTATATTATTATATATTATTATTATCATTATATATATTATTATTAATATTATTATATATTATTATTATTAATATTATTAATATTATTATATATTTTATTACTAATATTGTTGTAAATTATTATCATATTATTATATATTATTATATATTTTATTATTAATATTATTATACATTATTATTATTAATATTATATTATTATTATTATATATTTTTTATTACTAATATTGTTGTAAATTATTATTATATTTTATATTATTATTATTATATATTTTATTATTAATATTATTATATATTATTATTATTAATATTATTAATATTATTATTATTATATATTTTATTAATATTATATATTATTATTAATATTATTATATATCATTATTATTATATACTATTATTATTAATATTATTATATATTATTATTATTATATATTTTATTATTAATATTATTATATATTATTATTATTAATATTATTATTATTATTAATAATAAACAAAATGATTGATGTAACTCTTCCAATATTTTTCAACAGTTAATATGTTCCACACAATATACTAAACGACTTGATTTATATTGGTTGCACAGCAGAAAAATTAAATAAAAGATTCAGTGGACACAGGTATGAAGTCAGACACAATAATGTTGCATAAATGGAGCTTGCAAAACATTTTATTAGAAATGACTGTAATTTTGACAAACATCTTCTTAAGATACAGATTCTGAAAAAAATATTCAGAATTTACTGACCTGTCAACCCTTAAAAGGCATGAAGATGGTTATGTAAGCAAATTACTAACTTCCCAACCTAGAGGTATGAACAGAATGACAGGAGAGTTCCATAATATTTATAGTAAGCTGTTTGATTAATTCCTCTTAGTAACTAATCAACTAACGGAAAATTCCAAGCTGAGCAAGTTCACCAACATATTGAGCACATTTCAGTTGAATGCCTTCATGCTGGTTGGTGTTGTTTCATTCATTTTGATGCGTTCATTAACAGGACAGCTGTTTTTACATTACAAGACAAACAACGTTTGACAAAGACTTATATTTTTTGTTGGTTTATATATTTTTAGACTTGGAAAAAATTGTTTAAATATAAGAAGACACACATTCTGTTGAAATATTAACATAGTCAAATTTTTCTTTATCTTTTATATTGCACTGCATTATTAATAATAATAATAATAGTAGTAGTAGTAGTATTTATTATTATTATTATTATTATTATTATTATTACATATTTTCATTATTAACATTCTTATATATTCTTATTGTGGTAATAAAATAAATACATCTCATCTCCTTTCTTGCTTGTAACCATCCACTATTATAAAATTAACGTTTTCAGCACTAAAGCTGAATTAGTCAAATAAAGCTTCATCTGCTTCTACTTAGAGTTGCTGCTATACTACAATTAATATTATTATATATTATAATTATTATTAATATTATTATATATTATAATTATTATTAATATTATTTTATATTATAATTATTATTAATATTATTTTATATTAAGATGATTTGAAACTATATGCAGTGATATTAAAAATAAAAAAAAAGCAGATTTAGAAAAGAGAATCTCTGGAGAAAAAATATGATCACACAAAGTTCATCGATCATTTGGTTCACACTTCTCCCCAGCCTTTTAAGAGTAGAGGTTTATCCTTTGTTTCCTGTTTAGGATTGGGTTTCCTGTTCCTTCTAAAGTCTTTTCATTCCTTTTCACTCATAGTAGCCCCTTGCATCTTAGTGGTGTTATTGACTTGGTTTGTGTAAATTGATTTAAAAAAAAAAAAAACCAAAACAAGAAACAATCAATAAACTGAAACATAATATGACAAAATGCAACAGTACACACAAATTAACAAAAAACAGATATTATCAAATTTAATTTCATGTAGCAAATGGAAATCCATTGAATGAACAGAATTTATCTAGAACCTCACAGATTCCCAGTTCACATCCACAGAAACTGAAGATTTCACCTTCAGATTAAAATTTCCTAATATTTCTTAGAACAAAAAAAAATGTTATCATCCAAAATTGAAAACACAATGGCACTGATTTTACAAAAGGATTCACACAAGGTAAAATCTCTTCTATATTCAAGAAAAAATAAAGCTCAAAAGATAATCAAGCCACTTTATTAAAAAGATATAAAAACACTTTAACTCAACTAACAAACAATAACAAAATCATTATTTCATCACTTTTGGCTTGAATTTATAAAATTTTTCTCTTCAAACATTATTTCAGGAAAACAGGTTTCTCAAGTCCAGTAGCTGTTATTACACTTTATAGGGGTTTTCTTCCTAACCTTTTGTTTGGGGCAGTGTGGAACATCAAAATCTCGATTATGTCATTATTTTCTCTTTGAGTTACATGTGCTAGCCATTTTAGTTGTTTCCGCTTTTGGTAGTCCTTAAGTGATGTGGTTTCTGTTATTTGGTACAGATCTTTGTTTGTGATTTTGCATAACCAGTCCACAAGATTCAAAGAAAGACCGTTTTTGCTATGAGTCATTTTAAAGTTTAAATAAGTTGAAATACATAAAATCTTTCTCTTAAAACAATTTTTCAGGGAAACACATTTTTCAATTTTAATAGCTGTTATCACATGTTACCATATTGATTGAAGTTTCCTTCCTAACCTTTTATTTTAAGTATTGTGAAATGTTAACATCTTAACTATGGCCGACCAAAAAATACAATAATTTTGTATTTTTAGTAGTTTATACTATCTAGAACTAGAATTTAAACTGAACTACTTAGTATAATTTAGTTCGACACATATAAAGAATTCTGGTGATTTACTAAATAACATCAATGCTATAAACATAGAAACAAGGTTATGGCTAGTTAAGATATTACATCTTTATGTATTAATTTATGAGAAAAACACCTAAAAAAAAATAAATATCAATTTTTCTCTATCAATTAATACCAATTATCCATATAAGAAACACCTATCAATGTTATTTCAAATTCAATAATTATTACAATCGAAAATGTGTATTCCCTAAAGGTAGCCTTTTTAATGGCTACTTAGGAAGCTGATTTCTACAATTTTTAGAATCAAGCACGTTTCAATATGACCTACCAAAACACTCATTATGCTTCCGATATATTTAGGACGTCTTAAAGTGTATTTAATCCTACTGTATTTTAATTTTGAAGTAGAAAATAATAATTCACTAAATTATTAACTAGCTCAACTAATAAATTAGAATTCAATATATATTTGAAATGAACAAATAAACATGGCTACATACATGTTTTACTTGCATTACAGGAAAGAAACACAATTACAACGCAATTACATACCCACATACATACCACCTTAAAAATGTCCAAACTTTATTTTCTATCCAATAACAGACAAGAATTAAAAACATGCTAAAAGATTCCACAATACAGCACACATTGCTTAAATCAAAGTGTCTATTGGTTAGAAGTTGACATTACCATGTCAATTATTTGACTAATCAGAGGAAACTAAAACCCTATTGGTTTTTATCCTACTTTCAGGAAAAAATATTCTTAAAACCCCACAGATTTCACCTTTCAGCAGCAGAGATGTGACTCTCTCCAAGACATTCAAACACAAAAGAAAATGTGGCTACAAAGCTCTTTCCTTCCTCCCAGTGTGATCTGAGAGAAAATGTGTCAGTGACTTCAAATTAACCAATCCCAACAACAACAGGGATAATCAGTGAGACTTCACTGACAATCAAAGTCTTTTCCCAACTACAGCTTTTTACCATAGACCAACTACTTAAGAGTCTTTTCTCAACCACAGATATTACTGTGAGCAAACTGCTAAAAGTCTTTTTTGTGTATCAATTACAGAAAGACTATAACTCAACTAAAACCTATTTTTACTCCTTTTTGACTCTTGAATTTATGTGCATTTTTTTGTACATATAAATTATTTATTTAACTGGTATACCCATGTTTTATTTTTATTATTGTTTAGAATTCAAACATGCAGATATTTAATATAAAAAAGACCTAGAGAATCAAATTTCTTACACCATGATGACAATATACCTAAAACCAGTATAATAATAGGATTTAATCTCAGAACATTTAGAATATGTAGCCCCGACTATCTAAACAAAGAATTTAAATACATTGAAAACAAATTCAAATCACAACAATGCCCTAATTCATACTAACTGCAAGAAGAAGTGCTTTAAAAATACACACCAATAGTGAATGTATAAATGATTCTTTGGCAAATTCTATGCTTAACAGATACTTGTCTTTACCCACAAATACATCTACTCAAATGATTGCTGATAAATGTAAAGACCTTGGAATAAAATCTACCCTAAACATATCTTCTGACTTAAAAGACATAATTAATATGTCTGAAAATAAGAATAATAGATATAATTCTAATGCTTGTATATATAAATGCTACATATATTGACAAGACACAGCAAAATATTAAAAAATGATTCATAAAAATAGGGCATATATTAAATACTTTATTCTGCAATATATAAACCATCTTTTGAGTTTAAAAATGACTGAAAGAATTAAATGTTTTCATAAATCATCCAGGAGAATTATTGAATTATGATATTACAATTCAATTCAATCAATCAATCAAAAAGCAGGTTTTTATAACATTGTCTTTTCTGGCTAAGATAATACGTAAAGAAAATAATATTAAAATAGATACAGGTTGAACACCTAAATAATATGATATATTTTTTATGAAAATAATAATTATTTTATCTAACTTTTATTAAGAAAGGAAGAGAGTGCATTAAAGAAGACAAATTTCATAATACTGTAATTTCAAATATTAATATTTGGGTTTAGATGCCATCAGTAACTGACTTATTTTCTATATGAATCTATAGTGATCTTGGGATCACAAGAAATAAAAAAGAATCTAACTCCCATGATTCCATAGAAATTCTGGCAGGAAATGAATCTCTCTTTTTAATTGGTCCCTCACAAAGAGAGCATGTGGAATTGACCAGCTCCAGAAATGAAGACCACTGATAAGTCTTACACAAATATGACTTTACCATGTTTAATATTGCCTTTTACTAATAGACTTATCAATTACAAATAATTTATTTAACCACCAAGACAAAGAAATACAAACCAGAAACATTTACTAAAAAACACATTACAAGAACTTTCATATAGAGTAGGGAAAATAAATATTTCACCCCTGCTGATTTTCTGAATTTGCCACCTTACAAAAATGGGAATGGTCTATAATTTTCAGGGTATGTCCATCTTGAAAGTGAGAGATAGAATATAAAAGAAAATTCTTGAAAATCACATTATATTAATTATTGAACTTTTATTTCTATTTTTATTGAAAAAAATAAATATTTCACCCCCTACTAACCAACTCCACAAACCAGTTATGTGACCAGGAGGCATATAGACTAGTCCTATTACTCAATTATTACTCCTAATCTAGTAATAATTACCTGTATAAAAGATACTAGTTCACAGAATCATTCAATGAATCAGAATCTAATCTCATCACAATGGGCAAGATGAAAGAATTGTCCAAGGATATCCAGGACAAAATTGTATACCTGCACAAGACTGGAATGGCAAGCAGCTAGGTGAGAAGGAGTCAACTGTTGGTGCGATAAGAAAATGAAAGAAACAACAGTTGATTATCCCTCTCCATCTGTCTGGAGCCCATGCAAGATTTCCCAACGTGGAATGAACCTAAAGTTTTTTGATAGCCTAAAACAGTGGTATTTTTGTGAGTAATACTCACAAAAATACCACTGTTTTAGGCTATCAAAAAACTATAAATTAATTTCTTAAAACATGTTGATTTTTATCTATAATTATAAGATAAAATTTGTCACATTTTTTATACATAATTACAGTTTATATTGGTGAAAAACAAAAGCCAATTTAGAAAAATGTATTTATAAATACATTTTCTAAACTGCCTCAAAAAAGCTATAAAAACCAAGAAGACATTAAATTCTTTATTCTCTCATATGCAAAATACAAAACACTCTTCTCTATTTTAAAAATGATAAAATGGTTAAATTTATTTATCATAAATTGTCGTATGTCCAGAAATTGCTGTCGCTTTCTGTCTGCAATCCGTCTAGTCTCGCCGAAGCCTAGAAGAGCAGTGGCCTCCCACGTCCACTCGCCGGGTTTTTAATCGGTAGCGTGATTCTCTTATGCAAATAAGTCTGCTGCATAAAAATGGCAGTAGGCACACGCGCGACCGACTCTCAGAGAATGGTTCGACACGCGAGGCAGCAAATTCGCTTTGCTCCTGGTAAGTCACTGTCACTTCTATTACACTCCCCCCTGATCGTATAATCACATAAGTGACAGTGAGGGGCTGGTCGTTTCACCCTTGCACTTCTTCGTGGTGGTATAACCATGAGTTCCTCCCCGGCTGAATCGTCAGATGTGTCCTGGTCTGAATCATATTCCGGGGGATCATTAAGGATCAAGTCTACTTCTTTCTCGCTTTCAGATGAGGTGTCGCTGCTGCTTGCACTGGAGCTTGGTTCTTGCCATTCATTACTCCCTGATGTTGTGTCACCACCATCATCCGTTGGTAACAATGAAGTGAGCTGTGGACGTACATCTCCCACGTGTCGCGGTATCCTGTCAATGACTACCGACTGCGGACTGTTTATTCCCGTAACACGACCTTTCACAAACTTTGACGTGCAGCGTCCGTGCGGATTTTTTACCCAAACTGCGTCTCCTTTATACCGAGTCGAAGTTGCCCGGTTAGGCGAGAGCACAATGTCAATTCCTTTTATTCGAATTTTGTACGAATGCAGCAGATTGGTGGGTGCAGAAGAGGCAGACACATCATCCCTGGGTGTAATGTTATACCAATACACGGCCTCCATAATAGAGCAGCTCTTTCGCGCAGCAATCCGTTTGATTGTCCGATGACACCTCTCTACAATACCATTTCCAGATGGTTTGTACGCGCAGCGCGGTCGGAATCGGACGCCCCATTCTTCCACGAATTGTTTGAATTGCTGACTGCGGAATGCAGTGTCATTATCAGCCAGGATTTCCACCAGGGCACCATGTTCGAAAAACACCGACTCCAATTGCCGGATTACGTGTGCAGCGTCTTGCCGAACTAGTGGTCGCCAGATTGAAAACCGTGTGGGGCCACAATCGATCAGAGTCAAAAAATGGCGACTGTTATAGTGTGTAATGTCCATTCCCAGACAACTCCAAGTTTCACGCACACTGAGCTCTCCCTTCTTCCATTGCACAGAAGCTGGATCTATTGACTGACACTGTCCACAACTTCGAACGACCGATCTTACTGCTGCTTTCGACACGGACGGGTTGATCCTACGTGCGAAATATAGTGTCCGTTTAATTCCAGGGTGCCCACTGTGTCGATGAATCTCAGTTAACTGAGCAAGGCTCTGGTTTCCTACAGCAGAAGCACATACTGGTTGAACAGGTTCGAGTACCTTCACATTGTTGAACCACCTCTGGGGAACTCTAGTCAGCAAGTCAGCTCGGTTCTGGTCGGATCTAACTAGCGCTATGTCAACGGAAAGTTTATACTCTTTCACAAGAGACATTAGAGTTTCAAGTCGTCGCCTTATGAGCATCTCACTAGCGGCCTTGGTGTTCAGCCAAGACTTTCCCGTAAGGGCATTAGTCACCCAATGGTACACGCAGAGGGAGTCTGTGTTCACATGTAATACCGTAGCCTGCCATTTTAGCGTGAGGTTGATTCCCTTCAGTACAGCATCCAGTTCAGCCACATTGATATGCTGGGTGTTTTTATCGGCTGTAACCAGCATGCATCCTCGATGATGGCTCCCTTAGCCTCGAGCGCTACTCCTACAGCCAGCGAACTCGTGTCCACCCACATGTCTAGCTCCTTCGTATTCACGCACCATTCTCCCTGTGCAGGATCCAGTTGCTGAGCCCGGGCGAGGGTATCCGTTATCATACGTTCCAGGGAAGCATCACAAATTTTGTCGTCCCAGTTTTGTGTTACAGCAGTGGCTCGACGTTTGATGACACCTGTTGCCACTCGCAGCCATCCACACACAGGGAAGTGTCCCACCAGCCGGCCACACATGGAGAAAATACCTCTCCGTGTCATAGTCATAGGGCCGTTTACCATTCTACTTCCTAGTCGCCATCGCAGTTGACCCTGTTCCTTCCATACTTCTAGCCCCAGCACTCTAGCTCCGTCTTGTAACTTCTCTGGATCCTTGCTCGTCAGTCCGTAGAGCTCGAGATGTTTCCTCACAGATTCATGACGCCACATCCTCGTTGATATATATATCATCAATATATGCAGACGTTGCTCTATTTATAGTTTCATTCTGTGCTAACACAGCATTAAGCACAGCTCGCATTATCAGGGCGCCACATTCAGGCCGCACCCAGCCTGGTCAAACAATATCTCTTCCCTTTAAACACAACTGTTTGATATGGCCACAGGGATTTTCAACACGAATCTGTAGATATGCTTTCCTGAGGTCCAGAATGGACACGTTCGCACCCTGCTGTCTCCAGTCTCGCAGTTTTTCCGCGCAAACATCTGCGGCACCTGTGAATGTTTCAACGTAGGTATTTAGTTCCCTATAGTCCATCACAGGACGCACCTTATGCTTGTTGGTCTGCAGCACGGCCATCAGTGGTATCAGTCCCTTGGGCGGGCCAAACTCCTTGTTACTGTACGGCACCAACCAACCATTGTCCATCCATGTTTGTAATTCATGCTGGTACTCCTCTCTCATCTCGGTGGATACTGGATATTCAGAGATCCGATTCTGAAGTTTCCCTGGTGCATGACCTGCCAACCACTTCCAGGCTGCGATCCAAACTCCCTGCCTTTCATTGAATTTTGCACTGAAATCGGCTTCGCTGATACGAATCGCTGCACAGACGGACTGTGGTTTTTCAAACTCCACGATTCCATGCTGCATGATGTGAACTCCACCGAGTGCCTTAATGGCGTCGATGTCAAGCAACAGGTCGAAATCCAGGGGCTTCTCTCGCATAACCAGCACATCGATTGTAGCAGTATTACCAGTTGCTGTGCAAATTCTGACGTCGCCCCTTCCACAGCAAGCCTGCGTGGCTCCGGTTAATGTAGATACTGCCATACCCTGCTTCGACCAAGACCGACATAAACTCACGCTCAAGATTGACCGTGAGCACCCAGAGTCAAGGAGAGCCGAGCATGGTGTGCCATCAACACACACAGTAATGATGGGTAGCACCGAGTTTACTTGCTGTTTGGGGAGTGGACCGGCGCTGAAGTCTCGTCCCCACCTCCGTTTTCCGGACAATTTTTGGCCAGATGACCGGTCTTGTTGCATCGATAGCAACACGCGTTAGTTGTTCTTCGCCTCTTCACGCAGTCCCTCGCAAAGTGATTGGGCCCATTACATTCATAGCATGTGACAAGTGGGCCCATGTCTGGGGAAGAACGGGGAGTCTGGGAGGGCTGCACCACAGCAACAACTGGTTCCCTCTCTGCTGTCTTGTCCTTTATGATTGCCCGAGCTCGGGCCAATAGCTCCTCGAGAGACATATCATCCACCCTGACCGAGGACTGCAGGAGCCTTTTCACAGGATCAGGAAGCCCCGCACGAACACGCATGCCATCACACTGTCTGGCACTCCTCCAAAAAGGACGAAGACATTCTGTAGATCAGCCAAATATACATCTATGGTCTCACCCAGATGCAATACACATGCCTCGAATTGTTCGTATGCCGTGAATTTATCAGGGGCAAATGCTGTCATCATTGCTCCCTTGATTCAAGCCACATCCGATTTCTCTTCCGTAGATAGTTGCTGGTAAACCGCAAATGCTCCCCTGGTTAAGCGAAGGGGGATGACACGATCAAGCCGCTTCACTCCCGATAGGTCGCACACCAATTCCAATTTCTTGAGCCATTCAACCACAGATCCAGTCCCGTCAAACTTGGGAATAATTTTTAAATCAAACCGGCCGGCCGTCCATGTTCGCTGAAATAGCTTGTCGTATGTCCAGAAATTGTTGTCGTTTTCTGTCTGCAATCTGTCTAGTCTCGCCGAAGCCTAGAAGAGCAGTGGCCTCCCACGTCCACTCGCCGGGTTTTTAATTGGTAGCGTGGTTCTCTTATGTAAATAAGTCTGCTGCATAAAAATGGCAGTAGGCGCACGCGCGACCAACTCTCAGAGAATGGTTCGACACTCGAGGCAGCGAATTCGCTTTGCTCCTGGTAAGTCACTGTCACTTCTGTTACATAAATCATTCAAAAGAATTATTGAATCATCTTTGTTATTGTGATTCAATTCAGTTAATAAAAACGTAGGTTCTTATAACATATCACCTTTTCTGGCTGAGCCAATTCTTAAAGGAAATAATATTAAAATAGATACTGTTTAAACATTTTAATAAAACTTTAATTTAATTTTATAATTTCCTTAATATCTGAATAATGTATAATTATAGTTTATTTATATATATATATATATATTATATGGCTATTATTTTTATTACAAACACTTTTATATTTTTATTTTCCGATATCTAATCACCATATTTATATTTTATTTTAATTTATTTGCTATGTACAAATCTCACTGATATATTTAATAATCTTCTTTTTCTTTATGTGCCACGTCCCTTCAGGTGATCGTGGCTCTCCACAACTTCCTGTTCTATGTAGCTCTTAATAAACTTTTTTCTTTCTGTTATTTCTCTTAAATCCTGTTCCATTATCCATTGCATCAAGCTCACTATGTTATGCCTTATTTTCCATTTTTCCTTTTTCCTTCTATCTGTCCCATGAGTATCAGATTTTCCAAGCCTTCCTCCCTCATTATGTGCTTCAGAAACCTCAACTCTCTCTTTCTGATGTTAAGTCACAGTTTTCTTTTGTACCATTTTCTCCAAAACTTTGTTGTTGCTCACATGTTCAGTCGATTTTATCCTAAGCAACCTTCTATAGAACCACATTTCTGCTGCTTCAAGTCTCCTCCTCATCTTTGAGCAGATCATCTAGCACTCACTGCTATACAGGAGAACAGATATCACATAGCAGTTTACAATTCTTTTCCTTGTTTTTAGTGGAATTTTTATTTTCTTAGTACCTTTTTATTTTTCTTAGTACCCTTTTTATTTTTCTTAGTACCCTTTTTATTTTTCTTAGTACCATGCTTTCTTGGATATCCCAATACACCTTCAAATTTTAGTGCCTCACTTTCTGTCCCCGACTAAAACACTTCCCAGATATTTAAATTTCTGCATCGTTTTATTTTGGTATCTCTGATTTGCAATTTGCACCTTGGGCTCATCCTTCTGCTAACAACCATACGTTCTGTTATCTTGCAGCTGATATTTAATCCTTTCTTCTTGTTTTCCGTCATTATCTTCTGTAGGAGTCTTTGTTTCTGTGTTTGCTATTAAAATTGTGTCATCTGAATAGCTTATGTTGTTAAGATTGTCGCTGCCAATAATGAATCCTGGTAAGACTCGCTCTATAGAATGAATAAGTCCAGTGAGAAGATACATCCTTGTCTTACATTCTTTCAATTTTTGTATATTTACTGAATTCATTTTCTATCTGTATGCAGGCAGTTTGCTACTAGTATAGGTTCTGGATTATTCTAATATTCTTCCCAAGGTTGCTGAGCAGCTCCAGCAGATCTTTGTGGCATACTTTACTTTCAAACACCTTTACATAATCTATAAAACACAGGTAAATATCCTTCTGCATTTTTATTGCTCTTTCTGATAACACCCTAAACATAAATACTGCATTCCTTGTTCCAGTGTCTTTAACAAACTGACAGTGTTCTTGCCATATTTCTAGTCTGATTCTGGTGCATGCTCTATTCATCAGAAGTTGAATGAATAGTTTCATTATATGGCTCATTAAACTGATTGTCCAATGAAGTTTGCCCTCATTTGCACCTGGCTTCTTAGTGCTGTGAAAATATATCTACTTATGTCTTCCACTATATCACCATTGTTATAGATTTAATTTGTGATTTCGGTGATATTATCTCTGTTGAAAATGTCTAAGGCCTCCAGCATCTCTCTTACAATTCCATCTGGTCCTGCTATTTTTTTTCTGTTCAGTTTAGTCAGTGCGGATTCTGTTGATTATACCAGATTATACACTCCTTCTTAAAAACTATAATGAAGATACATTCTGTATAATTACAGGCTAGTTCTGTGGGTATTGGAGAAACATAAATATGCCTGTGCATTTGTCTGTAACAGGGATTAGCTAGCCACCCTATAACATATGAGCATTCATTAATATTATAATTGTTATTATTAATATCTTTTTAATGAGGTAACTGTTACGTTAATTTTAAAATATATCACCATATTATTTTTTTCTACAAATTATAAAGATTTTCTCAGTTGCAGTTAAGTTCCACAAAGTCAAAGACGGACAGACTTGAAGAGAAGCCACCCAACAACAGTATTAAATTTAACAAGTTTAATGTACAGAAAATGGTGTATGCACAATAGGTAAAAAGAAGGCTTGCAAATATAATTTATATTTGGAAACTTAATTGCTAGAAGAGTGTCCAAAGAACAAGTGGGATTTGTGGTCTTGTTACTTCTCTATTCCATTAACATCGAAAAGAATGGCTCCAATAAATATGTGGCTGATTAGTAAAGGTTTCATGTTCAAGGTTAATCTTTGAATGGTAAAGGGCTTCAAGTTCCCTTTACTAACACTTTCAAATTCTTATAAAATAGATAATTTCATTTATAATGTTAATTTCCTCAATGAAAAAGTAAAAATAAAATGCAATAACATTTTTCCAGTCCATTTATTCGAATCTTAAAGTTTGTTTCTCTTTCTTGCAGCCTGTATTGACTAATGACTAAAATGAATGTAGCGCCAAGTAGAACAAAGAATTATTGCAATTAAATACATAAATAATTCCATCTTTTTTACAGGTACCAAATTAGTGATAAAAGAAAATAATCAAATCTTAAGTCAATAAATCATCTGCTTGACAAACCAGTATTTGTGTCTAGTGAATATTTCCATAAACACAAGAAAGTAACAAGATATTGGCAATGACTAATTGCACTCATCCAAAAAGTACCTAAGCACTGTTTTGAATATGTACTCCATGTGCACTAACAATGTCAACATAATTATTATATGGATATATAATATCAATAAAGGTAAGACTATTGTATTTAATTGGCTAGACATTGAATTTATAAGAAGGCAAATACTTGCTTTCTCATTAATATCAAAATCCCTGAGGATGCAAATCTGCTTAAAGAAACAGAAAATCAAAATGACTTCTGAGGGTCAAGAGATTCGTTGACCGTAGAACATGGAGATAAGAACAGTACTAATTATTATTGGAGTGCTTGGCACTATCAAGACAGAATTTTGAAATCTCCTTTAGTGTATAGCAAGAATATGCAGAGGAACTAAATCCCTTTAGAGAATTCCTTAAAGGAATTCCTTTAAAGGAGATTCTCAAGATAGAGTAACATCTTCATGTCATTTTAACAGTTGGTTGTTTTGTAAAAACTGATATCAAAAGTAGAATGAAAAGCCAATAATAAAAAAAAAAACACTGAAACATTTTCACATGCCAGAAAAGTAAAAACATTGCAGGGTATGAAAAATATTAAAATGATTTCTGTACCAATTATTACTGGTGTGTTTTGAACAACTGCAATGGGTCTTGCAAAATGATTAAGCAAATTAGGAATCTAAAGGAGAAACAAATTCATCCAGTTAACAACATTACATTTTTGAATATTTGATACTGGACTATGGAGGAGGCTTGCTGTCACTTGATTTCATTGTCATTACTAAAATAAAAACTTGATAGATATAATAATGTATAAAGAATTAAAGATCTAAGAAACATGCAAAACCATCCTGATGATGTCGTTACTAAAATCAGCTTGAATATTGAAAATAGGGCCGGCATACTGATAAGGCTTGATGTCACTTGATTTCTGTGTAAGTCACCAGTTATAGATCATCTTTCTCAGTATCACTAGATAACCTTGAGGGTTATAAGGCCACTGCTTCACCATATGAAGTTTTGCTGATGTTTCTATAGTAAGTAGGCTTTTACAGAGTGAAGTTGTTATGCTTAACAGGTTTGGGATTCAGAGTTATTCTTCCCCTAGACTGATTGTAAAGCAAGACTAGAGTGTCCAGTCTGCTGGGGAAAGTGATGAAATAATTTCTCGATGGTATTTATGCACAAGTGAACTCAATGAATTTGGTTAAGATTTGAACTTAGCATGCCAACTCCATTTTTTACACTAAGAGACTTGAGGCAACAGAGATATGGTTCTACAGAAGCATTCTAAGGATATTATGAACCAAGCATCTGAGCAACGATGTGGTCTTAGAGAGGTTGCAAACAAGGAGGAGGCTTATACTTAATATCAAGAAGAGGCAGCTGAAGTTTCTGGGACACATAATGAGGAAGGAGGGCCTGGAGAATCTGATACTCATGGGTTGAATAGAGAGAGAGAGAGACAAGGGAAAACAATGTGTGACATACCTGGAGGACTTAAACAAGTGGATGACAGACCATGTCCTGGGGGAGGAAGCAGAGAGAAGGAACTTGCTGAGAGCTGTAAGGGATAGAGGAAGGGGTGGAGAGCCATGATCACCTACATCCTGAAAGGGCATGGAACACAAAAAGAAAGAACATGCTATATGCATTTCCTCAGTTATTCTGCTTCTGTGTGCCATGTCCCTTCAGGATATTATTGATCATGGCTCTCCACAATTTCCTGTTCTGTAGTTCTTAATAAATTTTGTGTTTTTGTTAACTCTCCTAAACTTTGTTTCGCCATACAAAATCACAAGGTGGGTTATGTGTTGTTTTACTCTGTTCCTTTTGCTTTCAATCTGTCTTGTGAGTTGCAAATTTTCCAAACCCTCTTGCCTCATTATGTGCCTTAGAAATTTCATCTAGTTCTTTCTGGAATTAAGTATAAGTTTTCATTGCTCCCATCTTCAGTCAATGGTATTCTCAGCATCCTTCTGTAAAACAACATTTCAGTTGCTTCAAGTAAGAAAATAATATATAAAGTGTTCACATAACACAATCCAATTGATTTAATGGTTAAAATCAGCTTGAATATTGAGAAGCGTGCTGGAGTATTAAGAAGACTTGCCAAATAAAAAAAAAATAATAATCATAATTGCCATGATAATGATGATAATAACAAGAAGGATTATATGTTATTTAGGAATTAATTAATCAATGAATGCCGACATCCATTATCTTCAGCTAAAATTGAATATTCATTTCCCATTTCAAAACAATTTATTTGTTCCTAATAGCAGAAAATTTACAACCTGTTAAAAATTATCTGCCAACAATATTTTTTTCTTTTTTTGTTATTGGGAAATCTGTTGAAAAATAATTAGCCTTTTCCATTCCCCAACAATTATTTTCACTTGGCTTTGTAATATGTTAACTGCTTTGGACTGGCTACATGGCGAAGACAGAACAGGGCTACCACCTTCCAAAGACGCTCTTTTTCAGTAAACTAGTTTAGAAGTTTTATTAGAATTTATTATTGGTGGACACAAATTTAACACTAAAAAATATGATGGCAGACAAAATAAATAAACTGCAAGAAATATTAGACAAGTTAGTAAAGGAAAGCTGAAACAAAATACTAACTGTTAATTGTAAGAAGACAGAATGTATGGTCATTAGCAAGAGGTATAGCCCAAAATTTGATCTATAAATTTTTCTTTCAGTGATGTGTCCCCTCAGGATGTAGCCATCATGGCTCTCCACAATTTCTTGTCCCTTGTAGCACTTAATAAATTTTGTCTTTTCATTGTTTCTCCTAAAGTTTCTTCTTTCTCCCTGTCCCACCATCTATTTACTTAAGCTCATCAAGTATGTTATGTGCTGTTTTCCTCTGTCCATCATGCCCTAAATTTGTCCTGTGGGTATCAGATTTTCTAAGTCCTCCTTCCTTATTATATGCCTCAGTAATTTTAGCTGTTTATTCCTCATTATGTATCCAAGAAATTTTAACTATTTCTTTATGATGCTACATATAAGTGTTAATTTTGTTCCTATTTTCTCTAAAACATTATTGTTGCTCACATGTTCAGTCTATGGTATTCTCAGCATCCTTCTGTAGAACCACATTTCTGTTACTTCAAGTCCCTTCTTCATCTGTAAATGAGATGGGCCCATATTCACTGCCATATGAGAGGACTGATATTATGTAAGAATTCAATATTCTTTTCTTTGTTTTTTTTTTTGTTTTTTTTAAGTATTTCACCCCCAAGCAAAGCAGGAGTGGCACCAGTATCCAGGAGGTTACAGTGAGAGAAAATACTGGATATAGGGGGAATTGAGAAAAGAATAAAAGATGAATGGGGATCAAGGAAACAGATTATGGCAATTGACATTGCATTTAAATTTTTGAAGATTGTGGTTATCAGTGAAGCAAATCAGAGGAATGGAGTTCTGCTGTCAGGAAGTGTGAGAAAATAAACTGTCTAATTAAATTTTCTTGTTTCTCAATACTTTGCTTAGCTTCTGGAAATCCACTTTTACTCTCCCAATGCATCTTCAGAGTTCGGTGTTGCATATTCCACAGAAATATTAGTCAAAAAATAATTTTTGATAATGATTTATAGAATAGAAATAGACAATATTCTGCTACTAATACTACTATTGGAAACAAACAAGTGAAATTAAGATGAAAGAAATACTAAAGACTGAGTAAAAATAAATTAAAGTTAAAAATGTTTTGTTTTCTTAAATTTTAAATCCAAGCTGAATGAACCATCTTTTCATTCACATTTATATGTAATGGATTATAACAATTCTAGTTTAATAATTTTAAACACTAGAGGAACCAGAATATTACAAATAAAAGAAATCAAATATTAATAATTTCATATCAAGTTTGCTTTGTATATATATCAAAAAATCTTTCACAAATCACCAGCTGTTTTAATTTCAGAAATAACAAGACTCCAGCAGATATTTCATTTGCCAAAACACAACTATTGAATTCTTTCATGTCATTTCCTTTTACATTTTTTTTTAAATATAAGTAAACTCCTCCCCTCTCTGTCAATGACAAGCTTACCTTAGTTTATCGCATTTGATAATGTTACTTAGACAAGTTCAAATCAGATCACTCGATTAACCCCTCACAGAGATTTTAATATTTTGAATTACTAGGTAAGTTTTCTTTTGACATTTGACATCTTTTAAAATTTCGGATAAATTGGGCTCTGACCAGGAAATCATGCACTTATGATAAAAGCCATTGTGTTACTTGTAAGAAAAAGAATTTTTACTTGGTAAAAAAAAAAAACTATGAAAAAAATAGTTCAAACAAATGTTTGAGGTAAAATTTAATTTATATGGGCACACAATAAAGACAGATGACACAATCTGAATTTAAGAACAAAAATAAATTTATTGTTAACATACAAAATGAATGAATTACACAAGTTAAGTGCATTGTGTGCCAAATGATGGCCAACAAAATGTATGTAAAAATAATCAATAAAAATGAAATATGCCCTTTTTTAACAAAAGTTATAATGCTGCATAAGGTCCTCAAAAAAAAAACTACATAAAATGAAGAAAAGAAAATACTTCTCTGAATAGTTTTCAAAGAATTGGTACAATTTTCAAAGCAAAGTTTATAGTAACAGCAAAGAATTGATCAAGCACACCAGTCGAAGGCTTTTCCTTGATGTGGGAGTGACTTTAACGTTCCTTTCCATTCTTGTCTGGTAGTTGTCAAATTTCTCCTGTATTGTTTTTCTTTCTGGAGAGGAATGACCTAGGTTCCAGTAGCAGTTGTTTGACTCATTCAATTAAATCAAAAGCCCCTTTTATAGACTACAAGTAGGCTCCAAATTCGCTGCTCATTAGTTCTGGATGAAAAAACAAACGCAGCTGTTTTCCCACAAATCAAAATGAACCAAAATTATTTTTGAAATTCAAAAATTAAGCAAGAGCCCAACACAACATCTGCTTTCTTGCAGAAAAGCAGATGATGCATGCTTAAGCAGCTTAAATTTCTTTTATAAGTAACATATTACTGATTCTTCATTTTTTATGGGTATTATCCTTACAGGATGTTGACAATAATGATTCTTATTCTTTCTATCTCTTAGCAATGTTTGTTTCCTCCCACTCCTAGTTCTGCCATCAATTTACACAAGCTTCTTATGTAGGTTACTTGCTATATCCTGATGTCCCTCTTGCCTTCAATGTTCTGTGAGTGTTAATTTTCCAAGCCCTCTTTCCTCCTTATGTCACCTTGAAAATTTCAACTGTATCATTTTGATTCTAAGTACAAGTGTTCTTTTTATTTCCATTTACCTTAAAACTTCCTTATTGCTCACATCCACTGTCTATGTTATTCTCAAGATACTTCTGTAGAACCACATCTCTGTTGCTTCAATTCTTCTCTTCATCTGTGAAGAAATTGTCCAGCATTCACTATCAGCACTTCAGTTGATTTTTCTTTATTTCTAAGGAAACTTTCCTGTTTCTTTGTTTAGCTTTTAGAAGACATTTACTAATCCAATGCACTTTCAGATATCTGTGTTATATTTCCAATTGCTTCCCCAGATAGTTAAATATCTGTACTTGCTTGACATGTACTTTTGACATGTCCAGTTTGTAATTCACACCTTGGGCTGTCCATTTTGCTGATGACCATGAATTCTGCATTATTATAATTGATGGTTATTCCTTTCTTTCTGCTTTCCATTACAATGTTGTTTATGAGTTCCTGCAATCAATATAGTGTAATTTGCATATCTTTTGTTGTTCAGATTGTACTCTCTTATGATAAATCCTGGTGGGACTTATAGTTCTTTTAGGATCACCTTGGTGTAATGGTTAAATAAATCCTGAGAAAAATCTCATCCTAGTCATACCTCTTTCTATATGTATATATTAACTCAATTTATAGGTTCCTCGAAAAGTGAAAACTACTTTTACAGCATATTTGTGTAAAACTTTATGTTGGTATATATATTCTTCTTCTTTATGTGTCATGTCAGGATGTAGGCGATTTTGGCTCTCCACATCTACCTGACCTTTGTAGCTCTTAAAAATTTAAATTTGTTTTTTTTGATATTTCTCTACAATCCATTTACTCAAGCCCATCAAGAATGTTATGTTTTCCTCTGTGTCTCTTGCTCTCTATCTGTTCTGTGAGTATCAGATTTTTCAGCCCTGGCTCCTCATTATTTGCCCCAAAATTTCAAATGCCTCTTCTTTCAGAATTCTTTAATGAAGAATTTCTGGTTAGCACCTACATCATTACACTAAATATAATCACTAGATACTGACATCAGCATGACAATGGTCACAGGTATTGGGATATGTTTGTTCTTTACCTATATATATATATATATATATATATATATACACCCTTGTGCAAATTAATTGAAACAAAATGAATAATTCCGTTATTATTTACTTTTTTCATATTTTTCTAATGAAACATAACCCAACACATATGTCCATTCTGCAAAGTCATTCCTTGCAGATTGACCACAGGTTCTCAATTGGATTTAAATCAGGAGAGTTTCTGGGCCAGTTTATACAAATTGACAGTCAAGTCAATAGTGTCTGGGTGTAATAAAAATCTGATGCAATCAAGGATGATGCAGTATTTTTCAAGGCCAAACAAATTTCATCATACACTCTGTGAATAGATTCATATTATTGCACACCACTGCAAATGAGCTAATCTCTGGAAAAAAATAGAAATCCATTACACCCAGTCACTTCAGTGGGTGTAAAACTGATTGTATTGAGAAATAAAAGGAGACTAAAGTGATGGTTTCAATTAATTTGCATAAGAGTGTATATATATATGGACACTTCATTTTATGCCAACCTTGTGTCATCTCTTGCCTCCATAGAGGAAAATAAATACAGATTATACACTTTTGGGTTTTTTGCCTCAGTTACAAATCTATCATATTTTCTTAGCACTTCACAACTCTATTTTTGTAAGCAAAAATACAAGTTAATTTAAGTCAAGTTCCAAAAGAGTGAGAGATCATGTTATACTACTTTAATCAAGATCACTTTCTGATTCCCAAATACATGGAGAACTGTTGCCATATTTGCTGCCCAGTCCTCACTTTCCAGTCTTAGTAGATTTCAAAAGCATCTCTAAGTCCTTGTAGGATTATTTTCTACCCTCCACCCTTCCTCAGGATATGGCATGTCTCTCACTGCTCTGTTGCTACTTCCAGGGAAAGTGCTTGGACAAAGTAACATTTCTTGGTTCCACCAGGTCTAACCTTAATGGCTAGGATCCATCATGACACTCACAGTGTAGCAAACTGCCCACAAACACTCAAACAGCTTCTCACGAAGCACTGCTCTGTGGAACAGACACCAAAGATGATGTTTCTCCAATCACTACAATCTTAACCTGTTCAAGTCTAGAGTTAACAATTATCTTTCCCTCCTATCCATATAAACTACTCCTTAACAAGGCCATCTACTTTGAGTGGCCCCAGGGCCTTCTATAAGGTGGACCTCACTGTAAAAAAATGTTGGCCTGATGTCAGCGTTGAAAAAGCAAAACCCAAAATGAAAAAGTTGTCTTCTGCACAGGGGCTCCAAGCAACACATCCCATCCACAAAACAAGTCCCCACAAGAATCTAAAAGGAAATAGAGTTGTGGAGTGAGTAGCCATAGTTAGGTGCAAAATAAATAACAGAAATATCCAACAAATAGAATTTAAAAAGTTTGTAATAAAAAGAAAAAGGAACAGGGCAAAAATAATATCAAGCAAACATTATTTTGCAAGGCAAATTAACAGTTATAAGGCAAAAAGTTCACACACTAAGAATTAGTGTTGACATATAAAAGCAAGTTCGGATGAGTGAATGCAGGATTCTGACTTCTAGAGAAGGTAGCTCAGGACTGAGTCATATCAAACCAGCTTATTTTATTGGCTAAGAAAAAAAATCCCAGTATGTATTTCTGTACTTTTGCTTATAAAAGGTGAGGGGCAAGTGTTTTGCTCTCATTCCTATTGAAGATTCAAAGGAACAAGATTATAAATTTTATAATGACTAGACTGCTATATATTAGGAGTGAGTTTCTATGATATTTGTAAATGTGTAGATACTCATAGTGTCTTAGGAAAAAAATGTTTTAAATTTCAGTAGATACTTCAGCTGTGAAGGTATGTGTTGTCACCTCACAAGATTGACAAGTGTTAACAGCACCAAATACTTTCATTAATAAATAAAGTGTTGATGGGCAATTTCATACATTTCTGTCTCTTCTTGATAAATAGTCTTGTCTCCAGTCTTGGCACAAATATTTTCCAATGGAATAACTCCAATCTTTAGATAACATTTGATCTATATACAAGAGAAGAAAAAATATAAATTTTCTGTCTGAACTTGTAAACTTTAATATTGAGATAAGGAGGATGGAAAATAATTTCCAATTACAAGTAAAAAGAAATATTTTAATAATAATAATCATGAAAGGTGTATCCATACAAAAAACATATATATACATAAATATATATATATGTATGTATGTAAGTGTGTAAAATTTCAGATATAACTAAAATATATCTGTAAAAGGACATTTTGAATCAAAGAAGGGAAACTTAACTTAGCCAACACATTTCGTTAGCCAACAGATTTCATCTTCTGATAAACTTTATCAAGGCAAATGTAAGGATTTTTTTTATTTTCAACAAGTATTTATAAACAAAAGTAAAAATGTTGTTACTTATACCAAATTTTATTATATCTATGTGTGTGTGTGTGTGTGTGTGTGTGTGTGTGTGCGCACACATGCCAGATTATATGGTGTTTGCTCCTACAAACGGAGACATAGGTTTGAACCATATATATATATATATATATATATATATATATATTTTATAATAATTTTTCATATAGACAAAAACGATTTACTAACTACAAAGATACAACTTCATTTCAATGCATTTACTTGCAATTTTACTGGTGAGAACAAAAATGGCTATTAAGATAACCATTTTGTTCTCACTCACCACTCAAAAAATTAATTAAATGCACTGAAACTTTTGAAAAAAAGTGCATCTTTGCAGTGAAATAAATTGTTTTTATCTATATGAAAAATTATAATAAATAATTATTACTCTATTATTAGTATTGAGCCCTTCTTTTTATTTTCATTCTCATTACATTCGGATATATATATATATATATATATATATATATATATATATATATATATATATATATACAGTGTATCTACAAAGTAGAGTACACCCCTCACATTTCTTCAAATATTTAAGTATATCTCTTCATGGGACAGCACTGAAAAAATTACCTTTTGACACAATGAAAGTAGTCTGTCTGCAGCATATATAGTTGATTTCTTGTGTACTCACTCTTGCTGCCAGGGATTTAGCTTTTAATGGCTATATTTTGAGTTATTTTGAGGGAAAAATAAATTAACTCTGTTACATATGCTGCAGACAGGCTACTTTTCATTGTGTCAAAGTGTCATTTTGTCAGTGTTGTCCTATGAAGAGATATACTTAAATATGAAATGTGAGGGGTGTACTCACTTTTGTGATACACTGTATATATATATATATTTGCATATATATATATATATATATATATATATGTGTTTGTGTGTGCATGTTTTTTTAAAAATAATTATAATATATATATATATATATATATATATATATATATATATATAAATATAATATAATATGTCCAAAACATAATATACGCAATAGTTAAATTATGCTGATACCTAAAGAATTAAAGACACACATGCACAGATGTATGCAAAGCAAAATTGATATACACATAATAATTATGGTTACTCATATCTGTTTGCTAATGGTGATGGCCAGTTCCTGTTAAGCAAGATACCTGCTCAGGTACATTTGTGTTTATTCAGAGCCCACCCATGGTCTGTACTGCAAATATGTTGAACAGACCTTAATGACAGCTTCTGAGAGAGAGAGAGAGCACATAATCAAGCACACACACACACACACACACACACACACACACACACACACACACACACACACACACACACACACACACACACACACATATATACACCCGGAAAATTTTATTCTGGTCAAGTACTCTTGAGAGAAAGTGCAAATTTGTAAACAATGACTACTACTGCTAATACTGCAAAGTTCTTCCATGAATTGAGCCCTCTCTGTCATTGGTTTGTTTATTTGAAGAAAAAGATATGTAAAAATTCGCCTTTCTTCCAACCGGGCACTGATAGCTCAAGGTTTGAATCTCTGACAGATGCCAAATCAGTCTGTGGATAACAATATATATATATATATATATATATATATATATATATATATATATATATATATATAATAATAATAACCAGCTTCAAAAAGTGTCTGCTAAGGTTGCATACAAGAAAAAAAAAGTACTCTATGCCATATTTAATGGCAGAGCATTGTTATATTTTAAAGCAAATTTCAAGTGCACACTGGCCAACTACAAATACCAGTTTCATATATTTTCATGCAATCATCATGTGGTGTGTAACTCTAGTATGTTAAAGTAGGACCCTTTCTACTCCCAGGCAAATCCAAGATGGTAAAAGTGTAGCTGGTTCATACATATCATGCATGCACCAATGAAACTCACCCATCCAGTCAAGATTATATGGAATATGTGATATACAACTCTGTATTTCAGAATATATTGTTAATTTATTGATGTAAAATTAAAATAATTTTAAATTTTAATTAATACCATTAATTATATGTAATAATTAACTTTAAAAAATAAACATGAAATTTATGCAGGAATTTATAGTATAGACTATAAAAATGTTCTAATCAAAAAAAAGAAAAAACACTACACCAGAGCTTAACATTTCTATTGCCAATCTTCTCTGTTGGAATGATGTTCTTTTCTTGGTAGGCAGTTTTGGTTTTTATTGATTGTGATCAGATAATTCTATCTTTGACTCATCTTTCTAGAGAATGGACTTCCAGATGTCCCTTGTTTTTCTAAGTGTCTTCTAGCAAATTTTTAAATGGTCAGCTGGTGATTTAAACTTAGTCTTAGCAACCCTCCAATGAATGCTATGTCCATTCTATTTTTTTCTGATTGTAGAAACATGCACATTTACTTCAGATGTTGCCAGAGAAGTTTGCAACTCTCTTGAGGTGATGTATGGGTTTACTCAATTTATTTTTTTCTACTATTTTTTGGTTAAAGTTTTCAGGGATGTACACTTCTAGGCAGAGTTGTGATTATGCTGAATATCCTCCATTTGTAAATTATTTGTTTTACAGTAGATGGAGCTGCAATCTTTTTAATATGGTCTTATAGCTTTCCTCAGACTGTCAGTACCTTCAAGATGTCACCAGACATCTTCTTTCCCCTTGGCATTGTTGATCTGTAATTCTGTAACTTGGCATTAGAGTAGCTTAGATGGTTTCCCCTGTCTTTTAATCTATGTTGCCCAACCAATTTACTAAAAGTTTATCCTTTGGTTGTTCAGCTGAAATTGAATAATTAAGCATCAAAATGTTTTTCAGCTGAATTTATCATATTTCACTGAGCTCAACTTTTTCAGAAAATAATGTATCATATATTTTATAGATATTATTATTAATTACATATGTACTAAACATATTAAATTGTGTACAAAATATGATAAATGTTTATGAAAATGGGACAAGGCTTAGAAGTCATTGGACAAGTTATGTTCAAATTCTACCTGGAAACATGGTTCAAACCATGGGAAAATCTATTCACAAATTTGTCTATTTTTGTGGGTTGAGCAGGAATGCAACCTACAAGAAAAAAAATCTGTATTTAATTCAATAAGGATAATCTCATTTGATTGGCCAGCTTAAATTGAATCATTAATCCCTAAATATGTTTCAACTGAATTTATAACCTACTTGACTTCACCAATGAGAGGGTTTCACATGTGAGATTTTCAGTTTTGATGAAATAATTCTCTTTTTTTGAATGAATAATTAAAATATGTCCTTTTTTTTCTGTTTGTGTTCTGTTACGATTTGCACATCTCTCTGAGTATTAGTAGTCATAGTACAGTTCTCCATGTCCTGAATAGCAACTGTGTTTGCTAGTCATAGCTTCCCCCCTATGTTCCGCAGTTGTTCTCTATTTTTATTTGTATATCTTATTTGCATATGATATTATGTTGGGGATGCACAGAATGAACTAAGATTTTTGCTATGGTGTTAGAATATATCAGAAGGAATTTTTGTCAGGTTGCGTGATCTTCTCTTGCATCCACAACAATAAATAATACTTAATATAAAACAAGGCAGGACATGTATGCAATTCAAACAAACAAATGCATTTATATACAATACAAATATTATATCCAAAATATTATTACAAGATATTATTGTGTTGTTATGTTTGTTAGTGGATGAATATTCTGTTTGTTTTTTGGTGTCTTGGTGTATTTGTATTACAGTCTATAAGAATTCGTAATTAGTGTTTAATCACCGTTATTATGTTCGTGTTGTTCTTTTTGTATTGTTTAGAATTGAGTCATTCAGAAGTAGTCTACCCTTAACTGTAAGTATGAAATATGTTCAATAATAGTATTTACTTAAATTGTAGTGAGCGTTAATAATTCACTTTGGATAAGTAAAGTATTGCGAGTTGAAGTTCTTTGTATTCACAGAGTAATCTTCGAGTCATGTTTGTGGGTGAGTCAATTGTAGTTTTTTTTGCGCGGGAAAATTATAATTGCAAGTTACGTGGATTAGATTAGTGTTTCTCTGTGTTTGCTGGACTGACTGACTTGGTCAGTTGGAAATCTTTCTTATATAAGGTTTTAGATGTCAGGTTAGAAACTCGAATAAGTTTTTTGCGCCAATTTAACTTCCTCACATGAAGTTTTGAATTATCACGTTGCGAGCCAATAGAAATCGCTGCTTAGCACAGTAAGGTTTTTGATTGGTTAAGTTGATTCACGTAGGCGTGTAAAATGGAATGTTCCTGTTGCTAGGGGTGATAAGGTAAATGGATGAGTCCACAATTACATGTTTAGATGCATATTTAACCAAGTGTATGTGGTTTTACCAACATTGTCTTTTTTAGACACAGATGAATAAACATGTTCAAAACATAAAAACCAGCTAGACATGTTTATACACTGATTTTGATTTTTTTTTATGCTCTTCCTAGATTGAAACGAGTCCAATTGTCAACTTATACATCCAGTAGAGGTATTAGCCACCACTCATGTACTGTCAGTTTCTTAGTTTCTATATTAAAACAAGTCAAAATTTAATCTTTCTCAAAATAACTGACAGGGAAGTGGTTAATAAGCTTGTTTTGAACTTTTTCACAATAAAAATGTCCTTGGCTTTCTTAAACTTTCAAGTGGTACTGTATATATAAAATAATTTCTTATATAAATTAATATCATTAAAAGGGACATAGAAGAAAAAGTAATATTATAAGACAGATTTAAGACAAAAAAAAATGGCTCTCTTCCTTGAATAGAACATTTAGCTTGTATTCATCTATTTTAGCATATGCTTAATGCTTAACATTCAATTTGATTGGCATTTCCAAAGAAGGCTTACTGTCTTTGTGATAAGAAATTTGTTTTTCACTCAATTCCTTTCTTTGGCTTAACTTGTTGATCCGGGAAGTTTCCTCGATAATTACTTATAAGGCTGAACTTATTAAGGATCCTCATGTGTTTTCCCAGATCTGCATTTCTCAAATCTCCCTGCCTGGGGTAAATACAAACAAATGGACAATCAAAGACCAAGCGATCAGGAGATGCTCTTTGTTGACAATGTAAACATAACATCTTTGAGCCAGAACTACCAGGCCTACAGAGAGAACTTTTCCTACTTCTAGTGAACAATGGGTAAGTTTGAAAAGGAGGAAATAACTTAGTGTGAGGTGGAAAACACTCAGGAGATAAGTATGATGCTTCTCAGACTAAGAGTTTTGATCTCATAGATGTAAATGAAAATATTGTGATTTTGCAAAGGACACAATCAATATACGATGATAGTAACATATCTTCATGGCTGCAAGCATTAATTTGACAGGTAGGAACAAAGAGGAGCTCAAAGAAAGACAGAAGGAATTTTTCCATATGGATCTTCCTTCTTCAGTATTGGTGCAAGTATTTTCCTAGTACATTCAGTAACATGACCAAATTTACAAATAATTACATTTTTTATTTTATCTCACTCTTTCTATTATATATATATATATATATATATATATATATATATATATATATATATATATATATATATATATTATTTAAAAAATATGATGCCATCGCTACATAAGAGTTCTCATGTTTCAAAACAACATGAGAACTCTTATGTAGAGATGGAATCATATTTTTAAATAAATAATTATATTTAGGCTCTACTTTTGTATCGAGCACTGTTTTTCTAAAAATAAAACAAAAAATAAGAACTTTGGATTATTTACCTAACGAGTTCTTTCCTATTTTCTATATATTTTTACACACACACACACACACACACATATATATACATATATATATATATATATATATATATATATATATATATATATATATATATATATATTATTAGGCAACATATATTTTATATATAAAGAAATAATCATACATAGAATCAATCAGCAATATTAATGCAATTAATGGCGAAATCACTTTGCTAGTAGAACATAATGTATGCATTAAAATACTGTTAATCCATTGAATGATGTAATCCTCATTTATAAAACTGTTGTCAGATGTTTCTAGTGTATATTTTTTAGTTAAGCGAGTACTTTTGAAGACCATGTCTCCATCATCAGGCTGTAATATTTTTCCTTTAAAGTTAAAACCTGAAGACAAAATAATTATGTTCTACTAGCAAAGTGATTTCGCCATTAATCACATTAATATTGCTGATTGATTCTATGTATGATTATTTCTTTATATATAATATATATATATATATATATTTCTCTCTTTCTCATGGCCTAGTAGTTAGAACATTTACATTCCAATCATAACATATAGAATATAGAGACCTGGTGCACTATGTGCCACAAGATCCCCAAATGACCCTCTGCAGGTTTTGAATTCAGAGTTGTCCTTCTCCTAGACTAGTTGCCATCCAAGGCTATAGAACCCAGTCTGTCCTGGTATTTACCCATAGCTAGAGGAAGAAGAAGAGGATTAATACCTTTCCCAAGGGTATTAGCACATAAGTGAATGTATATTCCTTCGAACTCAATCCTTTTGATCTTTATCTGTTGGGCCACCTAAAACAATTGGTTTATGCAGCAGACATTAATAATGCAAAGACACTTTATCAATGTGTCACAGAGGTCTACAAACCATTCAACATCATTTGGGAGTATTTGAAAGGGTCCACCTGTCAATGATCTGAGAGTTTGGTCCTTGTTTTGGTACCCTAAAGTTTCTAAAAGTATTTTTGATACATACTCTATGTGTGTGTATGTAAGATGGAATACATAAAAATGTTGAATGTTTAAATTTTTTATCATTAACTATTCGACTCCTTTCACATAAACATTATGAAATAAATAGCTAAGAAAAAAATGTAAGTAAGTAAGAACTCATCACTAGTCTACAAGTGCTTAAAAAATTCAATTTAAATTATTCCATGGAAAGAGTGCATCTTAACAATCATGATGAAAGTATTTATAGAAAAGGCACATGGAGGGGACCTTACAACAATGAGAAAATGACTGAATCCAAGATGCCAGATCAGGGCCAACAATATTGCTCATTCTTCTTTTGATTTTATCACAGAGCTCTACATAGATAGCAGGTGCAGGGGATCATACATGGCAGCTATATTCAAAGGTTAAAAAAATGGTAGACTTATAGATATGTACTCTGGAGAGAAAGATTTTCTAGCACAATACAGTGAACCAAACTTCATAGCAGCTGATCTAGCAATGGACCCAACAAGGTAAACCATAATACTTATATGATCCGAAAGGATCTTGTGAACCTATATTGCAACATCCCACATGACTACAGAATAGAGGCCATTAAATACTGGCTAGAAACCTTCCCTCATGAACTATCAAACCATATCAAAGGAAATTTCATCATAGAAAGCCTTGAATTCATCTTAAAAATCAACTATTTCATGTTCAATGAAAAACCCTACGGATAAAAATCAGGAACAGCCATGGGGACAAAGTTTGCACCAATATATGCCAAAACAGTCATGGGATACCATGAACTAAAAATCTATGAAAGAACCTTGGAAATTCAATTGCAGCATAAAAGAAAACTGAAAAAGATATTTTGATGACTGTTTCATTCTGTGGAATGAAAGTCTTGATAAACTAAAGACATTCCAAACATCCATTAATAATATAAATCCTAGCATCCAGTTCATTATGGAACACAGCAACAAAAAACATCCCTAAAAAATTAAAAAAGGCATATTAATAACAATATCAAACACTAAACTAGAAACTGACAAATATTTCAAACCTACTGACTCTTGACAATGTCTCCTTTTTACATCTTTCCACACAAAACACACTTGTACCAACATCCCACTCAACCTTGCCAAGTGGATATGTACAATAGTCTCAAAGACAACCACAAGAGACCACAGACTAGAAGAAATGAAAAAAAATAGTCAAGAGAAAATATTCTCAAAGTTTGATAAACAGTAGCAGTGAAAAAGCAAAAGAAATTTATATCCACACACTCCAAGAAACAAAAGGAAAAAATGAAAAAAAAAGTCATCCTTTATATTTCAACTTTCAACCCAAAAAATCTGCACACACATACAACTAAACCTACCAATCCTACGAGAGGACAAAAAAAGGAAAAGTCTATTCCAAAAATACTCAATCATAAAAAGTAAACGACAACCAAAATCACTAAAAAAGATACTGCAAAACTGCCAAACACAACTAAAGACCCTCAAGTGAAAAAATGCAACAAACCCCTTTGCAAAGTATGCAGCTACCTATTAGATGGCCATGAATTTAATTTCAATGGTGGTTCCAAGTTCAAAATGATTTCTTGTGTGATTCAGAGAATTTAATATACATAATTACATGCAAAGATTGCCACAAGCATTACAATTGCCAAACTGGTCAGTCACTCCGGCAAAGGATGGCAGTTCATTGTCAACAAATTAGGGATCCCTACACAAGAAAAATACCCCTTAGCCAACATGTAGAGGAATGCAGAGGACAAAATCTGCCAAATTTTAGTGTCTTCCCATTTTACCAGTGAGACTACAGAACCACTAAGGCAGATTAATAAAGAAATATTTTTCATCAAGTTCAAACCAATACTTAATTCACTGCATTAATAGATTCTACCAAATTTTCCTTACCATAAACAACATCTATAGCCAGTTACACCCCTTGATTTTTTGCATTTTTTTCATTTGTTCAAAACATAAGGGTGAACATGTGTAGATGTAAACAGTAAAAATTTTTTTGAAAAGCTAAGTGAGACTGGTTAATGCAAAAAAAGTAAAACAACAAATTATTTTTCTAGGAAAAAAGAACACTGAAAATCCAATTATAAGTAACAAAGTTTTAATTTTAATATTTCTCTCTAAAAATACATATATTATGAATAAATACATATTAGGTGATTTTTTTTCCAATTCTTATTTTAGTCTATACAAGATTTTGTACAGAATCTTTCTAATAATTTCATCTTTTACCTTCTTGCACATTATGTGGTAATGTATATATATATATATATATATATATATATATATATATATATAAAATATAGATAACTAGACTCGTTTCGAAAAACCCTTGAATTTTGATTTGCTAATCAAATTAATCTCGAGGAAAAAAAGGTTTTAAAAAAAGAAAGAGCTACAAACATGAACTTCTGCCGACAAAAAAATCGCACAGATGCAGGTCTGAATCCCAAAGTAAAAACCCTGATACGAGTAACAACTAACTTTGTCTGGCTCACTAGGTGTATCTATATATATATATATATATATATATATATATATATATATATGAATTGGACAAAGTCCGACAATTATATTAAAACATTTTTCTATATTTATACGTTCTTTTTATAGATGCAAATATTTAAGTAAATGGTCTGTTTATAATAAACAGTATTAAAGATATTTACAGGCCTGAATGTCCAAGAAATTTTCATAGAAAATATGCGTCCTCCGACAGGAATCGAACCTGTATCCTATCTGGAACCTACATATAGCCTGACATGCTTTACTGATTTAGCCACAGAGGAGCGTTTTAGTTAGCAAGTTCAGTGTGTGTGTGTGTGTGTGTGTGTGTGTGTATATATATATATATATATATATATATATATATATATATATATATGTGTGTGTGTGTGTGTGTGTGTATATATATACATATATATATATATACACACACACACACACACATCTGCAGTATCCCTCTGCCTAACTTACAACTTAGAACTGAATCTCTGTTGAGTGATATACATATAAGCCATTCTTGGTTTCTCCTATTATCTTTAACCTGGGCAACCTAAAAAGCATGTGGACCTGATGGTATCCCTATAATAGTCATTAAGAAGTGTGCTTCTGAACTGGCTCCTGTTCTCTCTAAACTATTATATACCTCACTGCCTCTTGTTTTCCTGTCTGATGGAAGTCCACATCTGTTGTTTCAGTCTTTAAGAACTCAGCTGAATGGTTCAACCCTATCTTCTAACTCTTCTTGGGAACCTACTAGTTAGTTAAGCATCACACACCACAGGACCTTTTTTCAGACTAGCACTTTGGTTATCATTTCTCTGGTTCAACTACTGAGCTACTGATGATAATTGTGGAAGGAGTTTATCAAGCTCTAGATAGAAATGGTGAAGCACAGGCTTTAGCTTTGGATATCTTGAAACCTCTTGACAGGAGTTGACATACAGGTCTTCTCCATGAGCTGAAAAGTTACAGCATCTCTGGACAAAGTTTTGAATTGATCCAAACTTTCCTGAATAGCTTCTCTTCCAGTTCCTTTTGTACTAATACAGATGTCCCCCAGAGCTCCAACCTTGATCTTACTTTGTTTTTGATTTTCATTACTGACCATCCTGATGGCATCAGCTCTCTATACGTCACAACCATTCATTCCTGTCTTGATAGTAAATCTGATCAGTTTGATAAGGTCAACTGATATCTAAAATAACCTTCACTCTGTAGTTAACTGGAGCAACAGATGTCTTGTTAATTTTACTGTCTCCGAAACTAAATTACTTTCTGTTAATCACCTGATAGAATCCCCTCTGTCTTTCATTAGCATGGTTGATGTTGACCTTCAGGAGAGTTAGTCATTGTGCCTTCTTGACAAGAAATGAAAAGATATATATATATATATATATCAGTGGCAAGCAACTCTAACTCATCAATGTTTGTCAGGCTCATTACAATCTTTAACAAAATATTGTATCCTTAAAGAGGTTACAAACAGACAAAGGTGGTACTCAAGTGAAGGAACAGCAACACACACGTAGATGAAAGAAGAGAGGTTTATTGTAAAAGAGAATAAACTAGTAATTCCCAAAGCAAGCCGCCAGGTATATCCTGGGCTCACTATATATATCTACTGATAAAGTCAGTCCACATAGGGGATAGGGAGTGTGGGACATTCCATTACAACACAAAATATACTATTGGTATAACTTAGATGCTAAAATGATTCCTTTACTCTGACTAAAGTATATCATTTTTAAAAATCTCTGTGCATGAAATTAAAAAAAAGTATTTTAATATGAATTGTAATAATTCTATAAAAATAAACATGTGTATCTATCTCAAGTGTATCTAATTCTATGTACAGTGTAACCCGGATATAAGAGAGTTGTCAGGACCGGAGAAGTCTCTTATATCCGGGTTTCTCTTATATCCTGGTTTGGTCTATTTTGTTCAGGTAAGTATGGGAATACTTTGGGACCAGATAAAATCTCTCTTATATCCGGGTTTCTCTTATATCAGGGTCTCTTATATCTGGGTTACACTGTATATAATATGTATGTATATGTATGTTTGTATATATGCCTATGCATTAGGGTGTTTATGTATCTCTTTGTGAATTATTAGTTTAATTTATTGTACATTTATGATCAGTACTGCTGACTGATATCATATTTCCTCAATGCTATCACAGTCAAACTTCTCATCCAAACCTTCCAGTTTACAAGTTAAGGCCGCCACTTTCTTTAATTTTCAGTGACTTTAAGTCATGTTAAATTTAATTTGACTTTTTGTCAGTTGATATATTCTGTTAAAAACCTTATACTATATGGAATAAACTATTTAAAGATATTTGAAGACGATAAGTTGAAAAAAAAATGTGTTCTTTGAAAAACAGAGCATAAAATTCATTAGAAATTTTTAAAAGAATATTTATAAAATTAAATCAAGTAAGACATTAATTCTTTTTTTACTTACTTTCTTTCTTTGCTTTTTTCTTTCCTTCTTCTTTCTTTCTTCTTTAATATGAACAATATCAATGAAATGTATTTCAGTCAATATTTTGAGGCATGTAATTAAAACAATTAATTTCAGATCCAGCTGAAGTCAAAATGAAAACGACACACAATTAAGGATTCTGTTGCATTGAAATAGATATACTTGAATGTTGATTTGCTTGGGTTGATAATGCCTCAGAGTCACCACAGATATATATATATATATATATATATATATATATATATATTGTTTGAAATATTAGAGATTGGGGTGTGAAACTGATAGTTACCATGCAGTATGCATTCCTATGTCCACAATACAATGTTTAAATATATATATATATATATATATATATATATATATATATATATATATATATATATATATATATATGTAACTACATTCTCATTTAAACATATTTCATTGAATAATATAGACACATTATGTATATTTATTTTTAAAATGATCCTAATCAGTTGTCTTACCCGTTTCTTGATGTTAAGATGAAATTCATCAAGGAAAGCACCATAGTTTTTCTTACCCAAGATCATCCTTAGAGGTGAATTACAAATAACTTATTGTAATTGTAATATTAGTAAGATTTTTGTTGACTTTTTAAAATTCGATATAATCAATGAGTAATTTCAAGAACCTGAGATTATGAGAACTGGAAAGGATCATTATAAAAATAAATAGACATAATATGTCTATATTTTGGATATATATGTCTTTGTGTGTGTGTGTGTGTGTGTGTGTGTGTGTGTGTGTGTGTGTGTGTGTATGTATATATATATATATATATAATATTTTTGATTTAGTTACCTATTAATCATGTTTTTATGCTTGCCAATTTTTCAAAATTGGTACTCATTTATTTTGAAGGACTGTATGAAAAGGACTATATATATATATATATATATATATATATATATATATAAGAGGCACAGTGGAGTAGTAGATAGCAGCTCGGATTGAGGAATTGGAGAGCCGAGTTTGAATTGCAGTCAAATCCATTTCATTCACTTACTCTTGGCAAAGGTATTAATCCCCTTCTCCTTCCAGCTATGAGTAAATAGCAGGACAGAATGTGTTCTACAGCCTTGGATAGCCACTGTTCTGTATTTGGCACTACAAAAAGCATGGTTGGTTTTGCACAAAGCCTTCACCACTATAATCAAATCATATGTGCTTGTGTCCGGCTGTTGGGTTCTAGGAGCTGAGCTGCTTGACCCTCTTATGTCAATCAAATACAACAGAAGAATCCACCCTATAATATAAAAAACATACTTGAGAATGGCTAATAGAATACCTGAAAGTGTTTGGGTATATAGAACATTTGAACAGTTTTTACACAATCTATGTACAGAAAAAATGACTTATATGAACACAAGACAAATTGAATAAAAGCTTAATTGCAGTGCCTTATCTCTTATCTTTAATGAAACTTGTATAAAAGAGGAATTGCTGCCCAAATAAATGGATAAATTGTCATCTAAATAACACAAAAATGAAAATAATACTAAAATTACCAAAATTACAAAAAATATTTTTAAATACTAAAGAGTAAATTTACTCAATAAAATCCATTTGCTTCAACCACGGTCCCCAGATGACTTCGGAATCTGCTGCAACTCTTCTGGATGGTCTCTTTTTGAGTTGGTGAATGCTGCCATAATCCTTGCCTTCAGTTCATCATTGGTGTTACAAGGAGTTTTGCTGCACCCCATACACAATAATCAACGGGGTTGCAGTCTGGGGAGTTAAGTAGCCAGATGTAAGAGGTGATGTGGTCACATAAATAGTTTGACAGCCATGACTGGGTTCTCCTGCTTCTGTGGCATGGGGCAGAATCCTGTTTCTAGATATAGGATCTTCCAGCAGTCACCCTCTTGGCCCACGACAGCACTATCTCATCAAGGCATGATGTAGGCCTCTGTGTTGATTTTTATGCCCTGTCAGAAGATTAATGGAGGCATAATGTTGCCATCACTATTGATCACACCAAACACCATGATGTTGACTGGATATTTGGTTTACATCACTCTTAGAACATCTTTTGGGGACACAGTGAGTCAACGGTTGTTTAGTGTGTTCGCCATTTTATCCTGGCAGAAATCTTTCTTGTTTGAGAAAAAATAAAACATGTTGAGTTGGAGGGGATCCTTAAGTTTGTTCAAAAGCTTTGTAGTGCAGCCTTTCCTCTTGACCTTCATGGCTTAGGATAAAAATTGGTACTACCTGCCTGAGAAGAAACTCAGATACTCCTGTGTCACTGGCTATGGACCTGATTCACTTGGAAGGATCATTGTCAATCATGGCCAGGATCTCACCAACAAATTCTGGACTTCTTTTATTTATCAGAACAATCAGAGTAAGTTTTCAAGGTAAGGTGCCATAACTTTACAATCACCATTAGACTCATCCAACACTTTTTGAATCTTCTGCACTGTCCTTAGAGTGACACAAAAACACACTGAAATATTTGTATTGGAGCTTCCAGTGCAAATGCCAAGCTGTAAATCATGGCATTTCCAAATTTCTGGAAGGCTGAATTGCATCATGGTACTCTTTTTCTCACAGATGGTGCCCAACTGATGCTACTGTTCTGTGCAGTTGAAAAAACAAACAACGTACATGCACAAAATAAAAAAAAATATGTTTAAAATTTTATATATTTATGTGGAAAGAGAACTCAATATAGATATTAGAGATAAAGTGTTCATACAGGCAGTGCGGACATAGAAATCAACTATACATTGTGACTGTAGTTTTTTTTCTCACAAGACCCAAAGTCGGAAGTTTGAAGAACGAATTGTTGTAAAAGAGGTTCTTTATTTCCTGCTGGAGAACAAGAACCTTCTTTTGTTGTCAAATATTTTTTTTTACCTATAGACCCTCAAAATAGAAATAATTTCTTCCTCTCAAATCAATCTTAGACTTTTTTTTCATTTGCAAAATCTATATAGAATTCTCTTTTGAAAAGAAAATAAGATGACATCATGGGCTTGTAAATAACAAGAGATTCTTCATTGGTTATAGGGGAGATAATCAAATATGCTTGCTAGTTCTTAAAGAATGTTTTGAAACCTTGTACGTAGTTTTCATAAAATAACTTGACAGATCAGACATACCAGCTAATATTTTCAAGGTAAAGGCAGACAATTTACAAAGCAACAGTTACAATGATAGCTGAACATGTGATAAGAAGCCATAAGTGTGCCCAATCATATAGCCCTGACATGTTCTTGGTGCTGGGAAGAGTTAATTCTGAGTATTATTTGAAAGTTTTTGAATCAGTGTACATTAAGTCCTATCAGCCATCTCTTTGTAAGAAGAAAGAGTGGTTGGTGAGGTTAAATATAATTAGTGTTTAAATGTTATATTTTCCTTGCATTGTATTGAGTTTTATATTTCTTTAATTTGCCTGCACAGTTCAGTCTTTGATCTTTGCTCTTATGAGTAGGGTCTAATAAAGTGGTTTAGCTGACTTTTTTGTTATTCATTATATTTTGGTATTAGTATTTTACTGTAATATTTTTTCTCTGCTTTCTGCTATGAATATTTTGTTTTCCGTTATGAATTCTTTTAATACATCTGTTTTTATCAAACATATAAAAAGATTATTCTTATTAGTTGAATGCTTGAAAAGGCTATCAGGCATAGTAGGATGGTAGCTTGTGGTAATTAGGTGCAGTTCACTTTGGAAATATAAGGTTGCTTTCATTGGACGATTTGTTTGGTTTTATCAAAGCTTCAGTATTCAATATCAGATTTACATTTAGCCTTACAAGAATATCAGGAAGTGTGCGCATTGCTAAGTTCAGTCCAATAAAAATTAGATTTGTTGGCATTTACTTTTCATGACAACTTTTCAGAGGAAAAAGAATTTAGCTTGGAAAAGTAAAACTGTCAAGAAAGAGAAAAAAATATCCTGAAAAGGTCAAAGAGCATTAAAGTGGCACATTGAAAGAAAGCAGCAATTAAGGCGTATTGATTGTTTTAAAATAGATTCAATGGTTAATGCATATGGTGGACACAATATATGCTTCATTGAAATCTATATGACTGTCTCCCTCTATCTAGAAGAGAATGCATATAGAACTAATATGTATATATATATGTGTGTGAGCTGATGGCCTAATGGTGAGAGTCTCTGACTGATGTCAAATCAGTCAGGTATATATATATAGGTATATTTAGGCAGCAAGTATTCACCCAAACAAGTTTGATTAAAAAGAACTGACATGGTCTGTCTGCTTCATTTTTTCTTGTACTTTTTGAATTTCTAAATAAGATGCGGAGTTTTGAACTCGGAATAATGGACAAACTGTCTAAAGTTTATATTGTACTATTGTTTAGCTCAAGTTTAATGTCGTGCCTTTATGGTAGAGGAAATCCTTTGTCCCCATCTGGTATTCTGTGAAAAACTAGAAGTTTGGCACAGTCCTTGATAGCTGAAGTTCACCCCAGGCAAGCCAGTAAAGCCACTAAGATATAAAGGAAAACTACGTGTGGAAGAATTAGAAAACTGAAACCGTACTAAGGAGCGAGAAGAAAGGAGGAGTAATCAGGAGGATAGGAGATAAGGATTGACCTAGCATTTAAATTTTTGAAGATAAAAGTTGGCTGGAAAGCATGGAGTGAGCCAGAAGAGGGTTCCAAAAGCAAGAGGTGTGAGAAAAGAAACTGTCAGTATAGAACTTACAGTTACATCTAGCCAACACAACCATAAATTGTTGAGACCTTTTTGCACTTAAATTCATAAAATCTAGGTACTATAGCAAAGAGCTCATATTTATATAAAAAACACTGGGAGTAACCTTTATATGTTGGGAAAATGACAAAGTCTGAGATAACAGATCAGGACCAATAATATTGCTGATTCTTCTTTGGATTTTATTAAGGGGGTCTAGATGTTTATTGGGAAGAAGGCTGAATGTAAATGAACACATTACTCAATGCTCAAATTTTTTAAAACAAATACAATGAAAATTAAACAGACAGACCTTGTTCAATCTTTTTAATCAAACTTGTTTAGATATATAGTTATATAAGGAAATGTAAATATTTGAAATTACTGAATTTACTATAAATAATTGATTCAATATTTAGTTTTGAATATTTTGTGAAGTTTTTAGAACATTTGATCTATTATATTTATACTTTTAGATTTTTCTAAAAAATTGATGAAGTCCAAAATTATTTGCCCCCAACTTATGGAAATTATGAAATAATATTGCTCTATGGCAAGTATAATGTTTTTTCTTAATTTGACATTTAATACAAAAAAATGCAATACAGTGGGGAAAATAAGTATTTCATCCCCTGCTAATTTTCTGAGTTTGCCACCTTACAAAAAAAAGTAATTTTTTTCCCTTTTGTTTAAATTAAATTAAAATTTGAACAAGGGAATGACACCTATCAAAAATATAAAAGGAGAAAGTCAAAAGATGGATTATTGAGTGATATTCATCATTTTTCTCCACAAATTATAACAATAATTTCACATCAATCATGATTTTCTTACAAAACAATGTTTGAGACACAGCAAGGCATGGATAATTTGGCTATTATATATATCTCCTGTAGAAGGCTGGAGTGTACAACACCCAAACATTGTGAATATGGCATGAAAATGAGGAAAACTGTGAGTAATGTAAGTAACATATATATATATATATATATATATATATATATATATATATAATCAAATAATTTTATTGATACCAAGTGAAAACAACACCTTGCTAAAATTCTGTGGTACATTCTGGAGAGAGTGTACTGTGTACGCTGTTAATGGTCCAGAGTTTGAAATGAATACAGATTCACATGATATAACTGTGGAATGAATTTTAGCATCCACTACTAAAATGACGTTACATTTCAAAGGCATTTTAATGTGTATTTGTCTAGATTGATATTAATGTACAAATTATCTCATGAATCAAGCTATTTTCCCATTTCAAATAACTTAATTTGATAGGGAAGTCAGTTTCTGTTGCAACTAACATCAAAAGACTTTTACAAATCCCTTGAGAGAAAAGATTACTGGATGTAAATATGAATGAGATTAGCCATGCAAGTCTCTTGATTTGGGACAGAAGAGATTAAAATATATCTTACCATAGCTATATATATATATATATATATATATATATATATATAGTTGGATAAATAGATAGATAGATAGATATGAACAGACTGAGGCAGATAGATAGATAGATAGATACGAACAGACTGAGGCAGATAGATAGATAGATAGATAGCAACAGAGTTAGATAGATAGATAGATAGATAGCAACAGAGTTAGATAGATAGATAGATAGATAGATAGATAGATACAAACAGAGTTAGATAGATAGATAGATAGATAGATAGATAGATACGAACAGAGTGAGATAGATAGATAGATAGATAGATAGATAGATAGATACGAACAGAGTGAGATAGATAGATAGATAGATACGAACAGAGTTAGATAAATAGATAGATAGATAGATATGAACAGACTGAGGTAGATAGATAGATAGATAGATACGAACAGAGTGAAATAGATAGATAGATACGAACAGAGTGAGATAGATAGATAGATACGAACAGAGTGAGATAGATAGATAAGATAGATAGATAGATAGATAGATAGATAGATAGATATCTTGTGGGTATGTGGCTGAGTGGCAGAACATTCGCTTTCTGACCATGAGACCCAGGTTTGAATCTCACGATAGTCAATTTGTCTAGAAGGAGACTTCCTGATGTTATTGGTCTATAGGGGACAATCCCAGCATAGCACACCTTTGAAAAGGGCCTGGAAACCATACCATGAGTTGATCCAAGCCTTATGAGTGAAATTAGGTAGATGGAATCCTTGGGGGCCATCAATGGCTGTGCTAGCATGAAGTCACAAGTCATTGTGATCAAGGGTTTGAGTGTGCTGGCTTGTTCAGATTGTTGATCATGCTAGATGACATGACATCTCCCAGAAACTGTAACTAAGGTCTGATCATCATAGTTGCAGTATAAACCACAGGTGGGCTCTGTGGGTTTTGTTTTAAACAAGAACAAATATGCCTGAGCGGGCGTCTGCAATAGGGATTGGCTAGCTGCCCTAGTAGACAAGTATTCTCAAATATGAGTGGCCAGCTATTATATATATATATATATATATATATATACACGCACATATTATTATATAGGTATAGGGGAAAAAATTTGGAAGAAAAGAAAAAAGAAAGAAAGAATGAAAAACATCCGAGTCGGTTGAAGAAAAACATCCAGTGCTGTAATTTCTAGTCCCCAAAAAAAAAAAAAAAAAAAATTGAGTAAATAAGAAAAAATGTAATGTCCTCAATACGCTCAGTAGAGCAGACTATAAAAAATCCCAGTAAGGCAAAAACAACCTACCTAGGTTTCATCCAAATGGATCTTCAGGAGTAAGCTGGCTGAGGAGGATATGACAAAGGGACATATTGATTGATTGCTTTATCAATAAATATGTTCCTTTTTCATATCCTCTTCCATGAAGATCCATTTAATTTAGATGAAACCAAGGTAGGTAGTTCTTGACTCACTAGGATTATATATATATATATATATATATATATATATATATATATATTAAGAAATGGACAAGGTCCGACAATTTATTTATTAAAGACATTTTTATGTTTAACGTTGTTATTTTATAGATACAAGTATTTAAGCAAATGCTCTGTTTATGATAAACAGTATTAAATAACATTTACTGGCCTGAATGTCCGAGAAATTTTCATAGAAAATATTCGTTCTTTGACAGGATTCGAACCTGCATCCTATACAGAACCATCATATATGCTGACGTGCCTTACCTCTAGGCTACAAAGAACCGTTCGGTAGACAAGGTCGAATTTACTGCTTATAAACTCCAATCTTCCATGAATCTCGTACATTCATAACTGCTCTGGCGTATCGAATGTAAACAAATGACGTCATATATTAAGAAATGGACAAGGTCCGACAATTTATTTATTAAAGACATTTTTATGTTTATAGCCTAGAGTTTTTATATATATATATATATATATATATATGTAATATGGCAGACAAGGTAGATTTAATTAATTTTTTTATTTAGTTTTTCCAGCATCCTTATGTTTTTCCATTTTGTAGGAGTAAGGGAGTACAAAAATTTTACATATTATTCATTATCACAAGTGCTTTCGGTCACTTCTTTAACCATTTTCCATCCAGGTTCTGTTTTTGGTGTTGTTAGTTTATAATAAGGAATAGAATATATATTTTAAACTTTTTATGGTAAAAAAAAAGAAATGTAAGGTATTTATTGCAGTCATTGGTGAATGATATTTTAATTAGCTTTTTATCTTTTTTGAATTAGGATTGGTCTGTTAAGAATTTTTAAATTTTTTTTTTATCTCAGGATTGTTGATTGTGTTATTTTTTCTGAAAGTCTTTAAAGTTAAATTAATGAATGATTCTTTTTCTTCTTCTATATGCTATATCCAGTAATGTCATTCTAAATTTCCAGGAGCCAGTTCTATCAAGACAGGCATTCTCTAGGGACCTATTCTACTATTCTTTTCAATCTGAGAATGGAAACAAATCACTTCATAATATCAAAAAGAATTAAATCATTTTGATAATTTAACAGAAAATATTTATTTATTAAGATATTTCTAGATTGAAATTCTATTTTCATCATATTTCTGTTCAGAACTATGATGCCTTTTGACACTAGTGTCATCCGCTTTGTTATGGTTTCTTAGTCACATTTGAAGTAAATCTTTGCAGTCCCAAAGTTCCAATGGAAGACCTATTAAATTTATGAGAAGAATACTTACCACATTTTTATCTTCAAGGTATTGATTATATTTTTAGCTGTTATATATCAGCTATTAATATATAAGATTATTTTCGGATAATCCAAAAACTAGTTCTCTAAGTTTTTATAATTTTAAGGATCGGTTTGTGCAAACCGGTAGGATGCCACCACTGATATTAAGTAACCTGAATAAAGTAAAATATTATTTATTAATACTAACTAACGTTAAATGTATACAAAAAAAAAAAAAAGAAGTAAAACTAAACAAAAGCAAAGCATAAATATAAAATAGGCTTAGAGTGGGACAGAAAAAATAATTTCAACAAACCCTAGTGCAGCAAAATAACAATTATTAATTTGAACTAACATTACTACAGAAAATAGTCAAATATTATTTAACTTTCATAGAACAAAATAACCTACCTAACAATCTCTACACAACAATGGTATCCTAAATTACAAGGAACTGTTTCTATAAAGACAGGTAATCTTTAGGAACCTATTCTGTTTATTTTCTTTTCAATCTAAGAATGGAAACAAATCACTTTATATGAACAAAAAGAATTATACCATTTTGATAATTTAATAGAAAACATTTATTTATTAAGATATTTCCAGATCTGTTCAGAGGTATGATCCTTTTTTAATCTAGTGTCATCAGCTGTGCTGTCGTTTCTTAGCCACATTCAAACTGAAATGCTGCAGTCCCAAAGATCCAGTGGATGACATCAAACTTATGACTAGAAGATTTGCACCTTCTTTAAATTCAAAATGGTAGATGGTGTATTTCTAGGCATGCATATGAGTATAGCATTACTTACATTTTACCTAAACCTTCAGCTATTAATATATAAGATTATTTTTGGATAATCCAACAACCAGTTTACTAAGATTTTATAATTTTAAGAATCAGTTTGCACAAGCTGGTGCTAACCAGTTAGATGCCACACCACTTCAGAATGTTGGCAATTATCCTATCTCTTACTAAATTTTTTTCTTTTTGCTATCTTTCCTAAACCCTATTCTGCCACTCATTTACACAAGCATGTTAGGTAGGCTATTCACTGTTTTCTTCTATTCCTCTTGCCTTCAATATATCTGGTATCAAATTTTCTGAGCTCTCTTCATTCATTATGTGTCCTAGAAATTTCAACTGCTTCTTATTTATATTAAGAATAAGTATATTTTTCGTTTTCATTTTCTCTAAAACTTTGCCATTGCTCACGTGTTCAATCCATGGTATTCTCAACATCTCTCTGTAGAACCACGTTTCTGTTGCTTCAATTCTTTTCTTCAACTGTGATGGAATTGTCAACCAATGATTGCAATAGACTTAAGTACTATTTTATTTGTTACTAATGAAATTTCCTTCTTTCTTTGCTTAGATTTTGGAAAGCATATTTCACTATTCCAATGCAACTTCAGATTTCAATGTCACACTTTCCACCCACTATTAAAACACTTTCAAGATATTTAAGTTGTACTTGCTTGATTTTGCTATCTCCAATTTGTAATTTGCATGTTGGGTTGTTTCTTTTGTTAACGACTATTCATTCTATCTTCTTGCACTTGATGTTTAGTCCTTTCTTCTTGCTTTCCTTCACTTACTTTTACTGTAGGATATTTTGTAGTTTCTTTTTTACGGCAGCTAGGAACACTATGTTTCTGCATATCTTATGGTCTTAAGATTCTGGCTGCCAATAATGAATTCTGGTAGGACTTATAATTCTCTCAGAATTGCCTCACTGTATAGGTTAAATAAGTCCAGTGCGAAGTCACAAAGACTCTTATTAGTGATAAGTGTTTGTTTTGTGTTCCACAGTTCTTTATAAAATAATATATTATGTCAGACTTTATTATGCAAGTTAATATTTTCACTGTAAGATTTATATTAACCAATAGACATTTGTAAAATTTTGTTTTATATTTAAATTCTCTCAATTTTTTTAATTACATTACATTTAGCTTTATTATTCAAGTCAGTATGCACAAAAAAATGTATTAATATGTTTATGTTTATTGATATGTTCTGAGTCTCTGTGGAACATAGATGAACTCCAGTGCCATCTGTATCATGCTATGAGGAACTGAACCATATGCATTAGCAAGATCCAACCAGATGATATATATATTTTTCCTTGCAGTCTCAGCCTCGCAGATCTTTGCCCAAATCATTACCACATAGTCTAAGCATCCCAGAAAACTTGGGATTTCTGCTTTTTGAATACTAGTGTCTATGTAGTTATTTCCAAGCAGGTAGCCCGTCAACCTCCCAGCAAACACCATAAAGAACACCTTTCCCTCAACATCCATGAGTGAGATTGGATGAAACTGACTAAGAGTCAATGAATTCTCCTCCTTCAGTATATACACACCATCAGCTCAACACCAACACTCCAGAATATCACCAACTTCCCAAATCTTCACAAGAAGCCTCCATGGACACCTCTGCATGTGTCACACCATTAGGAACACCTGCAGAACATACTCTTGACTTCCGTATAACTACTTTGACCTCCTTCCAAGTCACTGGAAATTCTTCAAAAGCTACTTCAGGGGTGCCAGGCCTAAATAAACCTGGCATCACCTCCGCTGCTGTCATCAGTCTACATGCTCATAAGATGTCTCTCCAGCTCCTCCTGCTCAATACTCAACGTTCCATTAGTCATTACCTTAAACAACTGCTTCATGAAATGGAAAGGACCTTCTGTTAATGACAACTGGGCCCTAGCAGCCTTCTCTCTTTTTTTGATAGGCTGTTCTGCTCTACTCACCTTGCCAACTTATATTTATTAATATGTTTATATTTATTAATACATTTTGTATTTATCAATATATTAAATTTATTAATGTGTTTATGTTTATTAATATGTTTATATTTATTAATATCTTAAATGTATTAATATATTTATATTTATTGTGTTTATATTTATTAATGTTATATTAATATGTTTATATTTATTAATGTGTTTATATTTATTAATATCTAAAATGTATTAATGTGTTTATATTTATTAATATCTAAAAGATATTAATGTGTTTATATTTATTAATATGTTTATATTTATTAATATATTAAACATATTAATATGTTTATATTTATTAATATATTAAATATATTAATGTGTTTATATTTATTAATGTTTTATATTTATTGTTTTATATTTATTAATATTTTAAATGTATGAGTTTATATTTATCAATATATTAAATATATTAATATATTTTATATTTATTAATGTTTTATATTTATTAATATATTAAATGTATTAATGTGTTTATATTTATTAATATGTTTATATTTATTCTTCTACTGATATTTATCATGTGAATTTCAATGTATAATGTCCATCTTTATTTAAATCAATTTTTTTGTTGGGCGTTAGGTTTTATCATGTCTGCAAAGTGCAACATAATGTTTTATAAATAAAGTCAAACAATATCAAACATAAATATCAACCATTTAAATAACACTGTATCCCATAAACTTGATTTATTAAGTTAAGTAATTATCCATTTTTGTTTATCGGCTTTATTCTTCAAAATATTACAAATGGCTCCCACAAAACAGAAATTACTTACAACTCAAATTATTATTTCCTTATTTGACATTTTAGTTTAGACATCTTAATTTTCTATAACTTTCATAAATCTTTCTATCATTGATTTTGTTAACTTTCTACTCTTTTAGTTTTAACATTACTTCTAATAGTTTTCATTTCTTCACAGAGACTTTCTTTGCTTGAATAGCAGTTTCTGTTGACATAAATATATCTTGTAATGAAAAACCACTATTGGATTTAATATCTGAAGAATCCAAGGTTCATTTCATTTAACCTGATATCTTTGAAATCTTTTTTGGTAAGTTCAGCAATTGTCATATTTTGCAAAGCTGACATTTGCCATATAAATTCAGAAAAAGTTCTTTGAAAAGATGTTTTCTAAATGATAAAGGTCACAAAAAAAAAAAGCTTTAGGCTAAATTGTATATTTACAGAAGATTTAATAAATTTAGTTTAAACCTTTTTTGTTGCAATCTGTATCATTTAGAAAACATCTTGTCAAAGAACTTGCCCAAATTTTCTCATTTAATTTTTATACCATCATTACATTTGCTGAAACCTATAATTTTACTGTTTAAAATACTAACCCAGAAAATTACTCAACCTACCACTGTTATTTGTGTAGTTATGGTGGTTGACTATTTCCATGAAGGATCAAACCTCAAAACCAGCCATCAGGTTTATGTAGTTTTATATTCATTAATAAAATAGATTTTCTGATGTGATGTAGCTTCCCTCTGTCTTTTTTACAAATATTTTCATGGCAACTGCTCTGACAAGCTTTTTTCGATGGTTCCTCAACTATATGAATTTAAGCAAGCTAAGTTTGGCAACTGGCTTTCCAAATGAATTTTCCTTCTTTAATTTTATTGCTTTGAAATTGTTTCTTAATTATAATTTGGCTTTCTTCTTTTATACTCAATGCTGTAATCAAGTTCAAATAGAAATTCACATCCTCCCAAGCACATTCATCAAACCTACCATATTTAATTCTTTGAACCTGAAATATCATTCATATCACACACCTGATTTAGTAATCCTCTATCTTGAGTGACTATCGTGCCTTGTACTAGGCAAGAAAAAAATCACCCCTTTCTTCTTTCTAGGGTTGGAGCATCAATTTAGTAATCTCTTGGCCTTGGAAATTGCTTGTGATCAAGGTTCAGTCTTCCAGAATTCGCGTGATTGCTACCTTGTTACTTGTTTATCTGCTTACATCTGTCAAAAGAGAAGAAAAGAATTTAGACAGTATCTGCTTGTGAGGTTTCTGTAAGCATTTTTTTCTTTCTGAAAAGAAAAAAATTGAACTTACTATTCCCTGATGTGTATTGCTGATGGCAGGTGATTGAGGAAAAATTTAGGCAAACCATTTAAAGGCATAAACAATATAGGTTAATCCTTTTATTTTTCCCTGTTCAAGATTCATTCAAAACAGTTGAAGCTGCTTTGTAACTCAATTTATTTCTCTCTTTTCCTGATTATAATATAAAGTACTGAAGGTAATGAAGCACCAAAAACTGTCTTTTTTTTATCTTTGGGCTCTTTTTTCACATCCTCTTCTTTTTTTTTCTTCTCTACTTCTTTTTTCTCCTTTACTTAACCTTCACCATCTGTCTACATTTCAACAGTTCAAACAATGTAAATACATTGCCAGTGGATAAGATCCTTAGTTGAGTGATCTTAAAATTCAATTGACCCAAAGAGTTGTGAGTTCAATATCTGGCCACAGCAGAAGGAACAAAACTTGGATTAGTTGAGTTATCAAGTGGAACTAGAAAAATTGTTCCTGTGGACTAAATAAAAGGTTTGGTTCAAAATTATATAACTACTAACACCTGAAGAAGGCTGGAGTGTACAAACAAAACACCATTAATCTCACTAATTACTTTCACACAAAAACATTTGGGAAAGGTATGAATCCACTTCTATTTCCCCTCCAGCTATAGATTAAATAGCAGTACAGACTGGGCTCTATAGACATGAATGAAAACAAACCTAGAAGTAAGACAATACTGAATTCCAACACTGGTATGGTATATCATCCACTGGCATTTAAAATATAATGGTGTTTGCAATTAATTATGGTACAGTGTTGTAGGCCCTATAATCTTGAATAAAAAATAAAAAATTCATGCAAGCATTAACAATGTTGTATTCCATCAGTAAATTTTTGGATTTTTAATATTTTCTGTATTTTTGCAATGTTTGTAGAAACTGCCCAAAGAACTTTGCAAATTGAAGCAGTTTATACCATGATCTTATTGAAGTTCCGGAGAATACTGAGGAAAGTGCTGGAGATTTAAGAGGACTTATCATTTCATCTCCAACAATGAACACTAGAACTTTCTGGCATTAAAAACATAATAATTAACACAGGTTGTTCACATCATAATATTCTTTATCTTTATTTTATGTCTCTTCAGAACATGGTGGATCATGGCTGTTTATAACTCCCTATATTTTGTATCTCTGAAGCCATGTTTGTGCCCTTACTGTCCCTTCTAGTCCCTGGTCTGTCATCTATTTATACAAGTTCATTAGGTAGATTACTCAATGTTTCCCTCTGTTCCACTTTAAATTTATCCTGTGAGTACAAAATTCTCTATGCCTTCTTTCCTCAATGTGTCCTAAAAATTTCAACTACTTCAGATTGTATTACAAGTGTGCTTTTTGTTTACATTTTCCTTAAGAATTCTTCATTGTTCACATGTTACATCCATCATACTGTCAATATCTTTCTGTAGAACCACATCTCTGTTGCATCAAGTCTCCTTTTTATGAAGAAATTGTCCAGCATTCACAGACATATACGAGGATTGATATCACATAGTAGATCAGCACTCTTTTCTTGTCTCTGATAACATTTTTGTGATTCTTAATAACTTGTATAGCTTTTGGAAGGCATCTTTTGTTATTCAAATGAGCCTTGGGATTTGTGTGTCATATTTTTCATTATTTGTTACGACTTTTCTAGATAGTAACATTTCTAATATTGCTTAATGATGGCATCTTTAATTCATAGCACACATACAAAATGCAAACATCTACATAAATCCACTTGTTGAGGTGTTCATAAATTCTGCCTGACTTGCAACAGATACATTTCTAGACTGAAAGGAACCATTACTAGATATAATGTAATGAAAGAGAAAATCACCTACCTCCAAAAAAGAGTTTGTATTTTGTGCATGGTCTGCTGAAGGAAAATAAATACTTTAGGTATCAAAAGGTTTGGATTCACACCTTTCTGAAGAGTATTGGCATGTAAGTAAATGTAACGAACACAACTGGATTTTTTTTTGTCCAAAACTGTAAATTTGTTTAACACATGAAATCTTGAAAAAAACACTTTATAAAATTCACTATTTTTTATCCAAGATGTTAAATGTGTTAAAATTCTTCAACATTTTAACAGTCAATTGCCACAAAATGTTGATTTATTTATGAAGATGGAATTATCTATTAGGACATGTCTCTAATTTGTATTTAGATACATTGTATTTATTTTCAATTTTTCTAGTTGAATTGTTCATTTATATTGCATATTTATTGTGCATAAATAGGTTACAATAAATTTGTATTTTATATGAATACTACCATATAAAAATTAAGATATAGTAGAGAGGGGTGTGTATCATAGTTTCACAGGGGCACAAGACCCTTGAATGAGCCTTGTTCAAATATATAAGCTGAGCAATTATCATTATTAAATGTTCTGCTGTTTGAGCCAGCAGGCTCATCTTGTTTGTGGCATGCACAATATTTTACTTGATAAATGATGCAAAAGCCATTTGCCTGATAAATGATGCAAATGTTTTTTTTTTTCATTTATTCAATATATCAAGATGGAAGCTTAACCTTGAACCTTTCTGATAAATCCAAATTGAGGATCAATGTTGGTGTTAAATGCTCTGCGATTCATAGCAGCGTAATCATTTTCATTGTTTTGTTCCCAAGGCTGTAAGGTACAACAGCAGAGACATTGTCTGTATAACAACCAAGTTAAAATATAAATCATATATTAGAAATATTACCCACCCCCACTGTCTTTACTCATTTATCAGAAAGATTAATAATTAGATCTATATCTAATTTCATATATATATATATATATATATATATATATATATATGCATGTTTCATTAAAAAAGACAGGTAAAGCACTACAATTAAGCATTTTATTTAATTTTTCGTGAGTTCAAACAAGTGTTTTCTTTCTTGGACACTGTGTGTAGAAACTGTCCAAATGTTCTATAATTCTGAGTGCTTTCGGCTACACTTTTCGCCATTATCAAGGATAGTTTTATTTTTTCAGTTTGACTGAGTGTGCGTGTTGTTTGTATGCAATGCACACACTCAATTAAACTGAAAGAATAGAATCACCCTTGATAATGAACGAAAGGAAAAATTAAATATAAAGCTTAATCGTAGTACCATGTCTCTTGTTTTTAATGAAACATATATAAATGAAGGATTGCTGCCTAAATACACACACACACACACACACATATATATATATATATGGGCACATAGCTGAGTGGTTAGAACGATTGCTTTCTGACTATGAGACCTGGGTTCAAATCTTGCCAGGGTTGATTTGTCAGGAAGGAGACTTCCTGATTTATCAGACTGGATCAAGGTCAATCCCAGCATGCAGCACATTTTGGAAAGTGTTTGAAAACCATACCCCAGGTGGACCCAAGCCTTGTGAGTGAAATTTGGTAGACGGAACCCTTGGGTGCTGTTGATAGCTGTGCTAGCTGAAAGCCACAAGGGCTTGAGCATGCTGGCCTTATTCAAATTGTTGATCACGTTAGATAACATGCTCTCTTCCAGAAGCTGTAACTAAGGTCTTCTCAACATAGTTGCAGTATAAACCACAGGTTGCTTCTGTGGGCATTGAGCAAAACACAAATGTGCCTGATTGTAGACGAGTATCCTCAAATATGAGTGGCCATATATTTTATATATATATATATATATATATATCAAGTATATGCTGCAGTTCAATTTACATTACATGAATCATTCATACAAAAAACAGATATAGAAGTTAATGAGTTAAATGGCGAGAATACATCTTTGCAAACAAATTTAAAAAAGTACATTAACCTCGAACATGTATATAAATGTTATGATCCCTGTTTATAAATTCCAGTTGCATAAGGTCTTTTTTTAGTTTTTTTACAAGCTTTCATCTGATCCTACAGACATCTTCAGGTATGGAAATAGATTTGTTTTTTACTTCTCGGTAATAACAGGACAACGAAAATATAGATGTAATCCAAATAAATGTTTTTAGAAATGTGTTATTGTTAACTGTAAGAAATTTTTTTGGAGCGTGTGGTCGCCACGCTGAGGTTGAATTTTTAAATTTTAAGATTGTGCGTTTTTGTACTAATATGGTAATAGAAGAATTCTTTTGTCCTGGTAGGTTTTTCAGTCAATGTGGCATGAACTAAATTGTTCAATAAGTACAGGAATGTCACAGTTATTATCCGAAAGTTGCACGTCGGATCAGTTATTTTAATATCAAGTATGTGGTGCAGTTCAATTTACATTACATGAATCATTCATACAAATATATATATATATATATATATATATATATATATATATATATATTTTATTGTTGTGTTTTGGCACAATAGTAAAAAATAAGAAAATCAAGTCGAAGTTGGTTTAAAGAACAAGTGTATTTAACATCACAGATACAAAGGTAGGAAACAGGTACTACTCAGCTAGGCAGTTGTAGTACTGTCGCTGCTTACCCCGGTAGGTATTCCTGGCACTATATATAGTGAGAACCGGTGTAATTCCCTTGTGTTAGAGGCCGGTGCAACACCCCCTTTGAAAATATCCCGTCTGGGAATTAATAACGTTTTTGTTTTGTTCACCCTAATCAACTCCGTTGATTTCCGTTTTCTTTCTGACATCCTATTCTCAGGAGCTGTCTCTGGTATGGGCACCTGAAAAGTATCAAACACTGTGTCCATGATGTCCTCCTCGGGTGATCTGGTCACCTCACTGTTCGAGTATCTTTTCCGGATTTGGTTAGTGTGACGTTTGTGCACGAAATCTGGTCCCTTAATCATATAGACCATGTTGCCTATTTGTTTCTCAATAGTGCCGGACTCCCAAAAGGTCCTATTATTTCTATGCATCTTGTAGAAAACTCTTTCGCCAACTTTATACCGTTTTTTTGTTATTGGTTTTTTGAGGTTTGGCCTATCCTGGTTTGGTAACAACTTGTGGAAAATTTATCTAACCTTGCGTCCGAACATGACCTCAGCAGGTGTCTTTGACGTTTCGATGTTTGCATTCGGAGTGACCCTGTAAACTTGTAAGAACTGTTGGATTGACTTATCCGTCTGTGATCCACTAGCCTTTCTCAGGGCTCACTTGAACGTATCCACGAATCTCTCCGCTTGCCCATTGCTTCTTGGATAGTATGGTGGAATATATGCTCGATTAGATAATCCTCGCAGAGATGTTTAAATTCGGTAGACGTGAATTGCGTTCCATTGTCTGTGACAATGCAGTCTACAACTCCAAAACTGGCGAATAGTTCATACAGGAAGTTAATAGCTGCCTCGGATGTGGGGTTCTTGCATTTCAGTACTTCCGGCCACTTAGATAGACTGTCTATAACAATGAGATAGTAGAAACCATCTAACGGTCCAGCAAAATCCAAGTGAATTCTCGACCAAGGTCGGTCCGGTTTTGCCCACGAATCGAATTGAGTCGGAGGAGGTTTCATAGCTAATGCGCATCCTCTACACTCCCTGACTTTTTCTTCTATATTCTTATCCATGTTTGGCCAGAAAACGAAAGAGCGCATAAGGCTTTTCATTCTTGATATGCCTGGATGTCCTACATGGAATTCCTTGAGCATTCTTTTCTGTAATGTCGTAGGAATTACGACCCTGTCGCTATATAACAGGACGTTATCACAAATTGAATAAATTTCCTCATCCAGTTGGTTACTGTTGATTTTTTCTTTCGTGCTTATAATAAATTCGTCCACCTCTGCCTTACTCTTAATCTCATCAAGCGTTACTGGAAGTTCTCTTATCGTGTCACATAAAGTATTTTTTTTACTTCAACTTCCCGCTTGAATGGCTGCTATTACCATATCATCCAATGGTTCTGTGTGCTTAGGTATTAACCTTGATAAGCCATCTGCATGACCAAGTTTTTTAGATGGTACATACTCCATTTGAAAATTATAATTCAGAAGAATGGTACCCCATCTTTGGAGACTATTCGCCGTATGTTGTGGTAGTCCCTTTTTCGATCCAAAAATCGTTAGTAAAGGTTTGTGATCTGTTTGTAACAGAAATTGTCTACCGTGCAAGAAACGATGAAATTTCTTTACTGCGAATATAATGCTTATCGCCTCTTTCTCAATTTGCGAGTAGTTCTTTTCGGCTGGTAAAAGTGAACGGGGTGCATGGGCTATGGGTTTTATTTTTCCATCATCCATTTTGTGTAGTATGCATGCTCCTATGCCATAGGCACTGGCATCGCTTGCAACTATAATATCACGCTTGGGATTATAATGTGCCAGAAGTCAGACGTTAATATATCTTTAATTTCCTGAAATGCTTCTTCGCACTCTTGCGTCCAGACCCATTTTTGGTCCTTCCTTAACAATTCATTTAAGGGTGATCTTAGTTTATGCATATTTGGCACGAATACATTGTAATAATTCGCCAACCCTAAGAAACTTTGTAGAGACGCAATATTTTCTGGAGCAGGCATGTCCCTTATTGCACTCGATCTATCTGGATCCGGCCTTCTTCCATGTTCATCGATAATTTGCCCCAAGTATTTTATTTTTTCCATGAAAAAGGTACATTTTTCCTGTTTAAGTTTAAATCCATAATCCTGGATCCTTTTGAATACTTGGTTTACATGAGCTTTGTGTTCTTTGCTAGCGCTGTTCATTAACACATCGTCCAAGTACCCTACTGCGAAATCCAGCCCACTTAACATCATGTCCATTGTTTGCTGAAAAATCACAGGGGCGACTTTGACCCCAAAAGGAAGTCTGTTAAACTTGTATAATACCTTATGGGTATTGATGCATAGCAGCTTTGAACACTCCTGATCGACTGGGATTTGTAAATACGCGTCACTGAGGTCGATTTTAGAAAAATATTTCCCTCCACTCAGTTTCGCGAATATTTCTTCAGGGCTCGGAAGGGGATAATGGTGATCCTTTAATGCATTGTTTAAACCTGTTGAGAAATCGGCACAAACCATAATCTCCTTGCTCTTCTTTTTGATGTAAACTGTTGGCGTAGCCCACTCACTGTGATCAATTTTTTCGAGGACACCCATGTTTTCGAGTCTTTCTATTTCACCGTCTATTTGTTCTATAGCGGCGTATGGAACCTTTCTTTTCTTTTTGAACATTGGCTGTTCATTTTCTTTGACTTCAAATTCTGCTGCCGCTTTTGTACACCTTCCAAGACCGCCTGTAAATACGTCTGTAAAATTCTCTTTTAACTCCCTCTTAAGTTTTTCTGCCTCCACATTCGAATCCTCAACGTTTTGACAAAAAGAGCTTTAAGGCAGATCCCATAGTCTAAATTATTCGAACAGATCAGTTCCAAAGAGCTTATTTGATTTTCGCATGACAAAAATTTTCGCTTTTTAGGTCTTATTCTGAAAAGAAATATTCGTCAATAATTCTCCTTCGAGGGTGATTTTTTCACCACTGACGCTTCTCGCCGTTTTATGTGATTTAATCATAGTGGGTCTCCCAAGCTTCTTCCATGTCTGTATATTAATGATGGAAATATCAGACCCACTATCAAGCTGTAGTCTTACTTTCTTTTTAAACATTTTGACCTGTACAAACTTCCGGATATTTCGTTCCTCAGGTTCAATTTTCGTTAGTTTAATGGATGTCTTCTTTCTACCAGATTTTTTCCTACAATGTGATGCCTTATGCCCCTTCTGGTAGCAGTTGTCACATTGTTTGAATTTGTAGGGACATTCATTGTACCAATGTTTATCTCCACACCTCCAACACGGTCCAGGTGGATCTTTTCCCTGTTTTTTCCTCTGGTTATTTTTTGAAGTTAAATTTTTCTTCTGATGGACCTTTTTAATGTGCAACACCCCGCTTTCCTCTATGTCACGACTGTCCTGTTTCAACGCAACAAACCGTTCACAGTCTTCCGCTAAGCTTTGTAGTTTTAAATTCGGCACATTTTCGAGTTTATTTAAAACACGACGCCTGATCTCAGCGTCTTTACCTAAAACCAGCCCTTGCACAAATATTAAACATTTAAAATTATCTGATGATAATTCCTCCAGTTTAAAGTCGTCGCAATGCTTGTTTACAATACTTGCATAAGTAGTGTAATCATCTTCCTCTCTTCTAGTGACATTCATACACTTATATCTGTGAAAAAGAGAAGTTTTTGTAGAAAACAGTTCTGTTAGTAGAGTAACTGTCTCTTGAAAGTTCAACTCACTGGTCTTTTTTGGAAGGATAAAATTCACGAACTTTGTATGCTCGGCAGTTCCCAATTTTCTTAGCAGAAACCTAACTTTTTTAGCGTCTGTCCATGTACCGCAATCCGATACAAAAATATCCTCATATCTTCGATAGAAATGAGCAAACGTGACATCGTCTTCTGGATTATAATTGAAACTTTCAATAGCGTTCCACACAGCCGTCTGGGAGAATGCGTTATGATTCTCGCTTGCATTCGTTAACTGTGTTGCCTCCAGAAGTTTCCTCTGTTCCTCCTGTGTTTTCATAAAGATTTGTTCGACGCGTTTCTGTTGTTCCAACAACTCTTTCTTAAGTTTCTCCTCACTTTCAAGTTGTCGTTGAAGTTGTTGCTTTTGCAACGCGAGACTTTGTTCCGTTTGAAACTTGAACAATTGAAGAAGAGACTCTTAATTCTGCGTCCATGGTACGAATTCAATTTACGCACCATACAGTTTACACTTGTATTAAACAAATCAGTTTTCTCAAGGCTTGCTTACTAAAATTAGTTTGCTCAACTAATACACAAACAAGAAATATGTATTTCTCGTAAAAAACAAAAAAAAATCCGTCGCTTTAAGGAGTGTCGACTAATGGGAAAGTCCAAATTTTTTTTCCAACCTCTTTGTGGTTTTGCACAAATATGACTCGAATTTTTAACAGTCTTTGTTAAGCACAAATGACTTACGCGAATATATATTTTTCACTCGACAAATCATTTAACTTTGAAGAGGAGAAAAAAAAAATCTTACCGTGACAAAAAAACTCTGGTTTCTTGTAAAGAAACAAAAAAACAGTGAACCTCTTTTTTTTCGAAATCTTTGGTGTCAGTATTTTCAACTATAATTGACAATATTATTCGCGTTCTCACGCTGTAGACTTTTGGTAGCAAATTTTTGGTTGTTTCTAATTTTTTTTTTTACGTCGCCAAATTACTATTGTAGTAATTAATTTGCTATTAATCCTTGCGTATCCACATATCTGTTCGAAATGACGATGGTGTTTTGCCGTAAAAATCTTGAGAATCCTTGTATTTCAATCACTTTAAGTGATTGTCTGCAGTGATATCGTTTCGATTCCGACGTCGCCAATCTGTTGTGTCGTGGCACAATAGTAAAAATAAGAAAATCAAGTCGAAGTTGGTTTAAAGAACAAGTGTATTTAACATCACAGATACAAAGGTAGGAAACGGGTACTACTCAGCTAGGCAGTTGTAGTACTGTCGCTGCTTTCACCGGGTAGATATTACTGGCACTATATATAGTGAGAACCGGTGTAATTCCCTTGTGTTAGAGGCCGGTGCAACATTTATGATGATGATGATGATGGTCATCATCATCATATCTCTATCTAGATATATTTGAATACTGAAAAACTGCATAGTTTAAGTAGAAATAAAAAACAATGTTTTTTTTTTTTATTTTTACCATTAAATTTAGCGAAAAGCATATTTACACTTTTATTCCATTATTTTCAGCAGTTTTCTGGGACAACTTCAGAATTTTATCTTCATAGTAACCTTTTTCTCTCTTTGCTCTCCTTATCAAAAAACTGCTCAATGTAGCTTCATCAGTCTTCCATGTAATTATTCTAATAGTTTCTTTTCTCACACCTCCCGCCTGTGGAGCTCTCTTCTGGTTTCTTGTTTTCCTACCACCTAAAATCATCCTAAATTTAAATGCAATGTTAATTGTCATCTTATATTTTGCTGAATCATGTTCTTTTAATTTCCTTTCTCTTCACTAAAATCTTACCATTCTCTTTCACTCCCAGAAACCCTTTGTATCTTAGTAACATTATTGCCTTGCTTTGGGGGAAATGATTGAAAAAAAAACTGAAATATTTTCATATAAAAGAATTTTATAACTTATTATGGTAATTCCTTATAAGGAAACATTTGGCATTGATTCACTAAACAGTTAAATATTATTGTTCGATCTACTATTAATGGGAGTTCCCTTCCTAACTGTTTCTACTTAAGGTTAGTATCTTGATTATATCATTATTTTCCATTTTTTTCACATGTGTCATCCATTTTTTTATATGTGTTATCCATTCTAATTGTTACTGTTGTTGGAAGACTTCAAGTGATATGGTTTTCATTATTTAGTAAAATTCTTGTCTGTGATTCCATAGTGCTTGTCTATATGAAGAAGTGTCTTCTTTAAGACCTTGAGCATTCTTTCACTTGAAGCAATTAAGAAAAACGGTTGTATATAGCCTATATTTTAGATATTTCTGAACAAGATAGATTCCATGCATAACATGTTTTTTAATCAATTCACCCCAAGCAAGGTGAGAATATCCCTAGCACTCAGGAGGTTACAGAGAGTGGAAATGAGAAGAATGACTGGGTACTGGGGGGTTGAGGAAAGGATAAAAGATAAACAGAACAGAAATTAAGAAGACAGAAGATGGCAATTGACATTGCGTCTAGGTTTTTGAAGATAATAGTTTTCAGGGAAGCAAGTAAATGGCGAGAGAGTTTCAGGGGCGGGAAGTGTGAGAAAAAAAAATATTGGAGTAGAAATGGCAGTTATATTTAACTATTTCAACAGTAAGAGTGTGGGAGCTAGATGCCACTCTAGTAGCATGCTTAAAATCCATATGGGAGTCTAGATTGACAAGCCTATTTAAGAACATGACTCAAGTTCTTAGGTTAATGATTTGGTTTTTCAGGATCTTTTAGTATTTAACAAAGAGCACACTATTCTGTATTTAATTTTCTATCTCCTATATTAAATTTGTATACAATGGTATCTGAATTGATTAAACTTCATTAATTCAAATTTTTTAATTGTTATGATGGATTCAGATTATGTTTTATGACTATTCTCATTCCAGTTCCAAATCATAGTTTCTCTTTTGGAAAGATATATCTTGAGTCTTACTTCTTGGGACACTTGGCAAATAATTTTTTGTTCAATTGCTACTCCCACAAACTACATTCCTTTGTTTCACCAGGTCTAATCTTCATGGCTAGGACCTGCCATGCCACTTACATAGTAGCAAACCACCCACATTCCCTCCGTATTCCATCAGTGAGAAGTAAGTTCCACTCAAACAGCTTCTTCTTGCAAACTCCTGCCCTGTGAAACAAACTCCTAAGAGGATGTTTCCCCGATCACTACAATCTTAACCTGTTTGAGTCTACAGTTAACTGTTCTCTTCCCCTCCTATCAATATAAACTATCCCTTAACATAACTGTTGTAGCATACCTACAGACAATAATGGCTATGTCACTAATCACATAAATACAGTAGTAACTACTGTATGTTAGTCTGCAGTTAGAGATCCGTCTACAGCAGTGCTGGTCAAACCCTCTGCCTTTGGGCAGAGAGGATCCCCAGACGAGGCTATATCGAAGGGCCGAGTATTGTCTCAGAAAACAGCTGCCTGACCCTGTTTTATATGGGCTCTATGGGGAATTTTTGGCCTTGTGCCACATCTGACCATGTAGGGGTAGTTGGTAAATATCCTGCATTTAAAAATTCATTGTGGAATTCACTTGACTCACTTCTAGCAGTTGACTACTTCTTCCATGCGCCACTGACAAATCTTATATGTGTTGTTCTTGTCCGAAGTATTATTGTTCATTACCAACTTTCATGTGATCATTCTATTCAGTAACCTTGAGTGGCCTGGCCCCAGGCTTTGTACAGGGTGAACTTTACTGTAGAAAAAAAGATCATTCTTATTACAAATATAAATAGATCATCAGCATAGTTGCCCCCACCCCCACTAACCAGCAGGACCGCTATATTTTCTATTAGAAGCTTTTGGTGTGTGGAATAGAATTTTTAAATGATCAAGGCCTATTTCTTCACATTGTACTTGTACATGCACAGAGCAGAGTTTACAAAAATACAATTAGACACATTGGGACATTAAATAACTAATCAAAGGTACAAACCTTATCAGTCAAGCTTGGTCACCAAAAAAACATGCATTCATATCTTACTCTGGGTGCTATCATTTTGCTTATCCTATGATCTCTTGTGTTGCATCTTGTTGTAAAGTATCCACTTTTTATTGCTCATCACAGTTTATTTCAAAAACAGGATAATTAAATAGAGTTCACTAGTTTTTTAAATTTATGTGGAAGCCACACATCAAGTGACTAATATAACTGTATTGGTGTACTTTATTTTCAATACTTGATTTGAATATTTTGAGTAAGTTGCATCATACAATATTGATTATTCTCAAGTAGCATCTTGATTTGATAGTTATCAATGTCAGCTGAGTTAACTAACCCATAGTAGTATATTAATATATATATATGACCATTTTTAAATAAAAGGAATAGGAATAAAAACGGTTTTATAACAACAACATTTATGTTTATTTTTGTGTAATGATGTACATGTGTAGAGGTTACTATTTTGTTGGTGTTATGTCTCTTTGACTGAATTAAAGTTTTACTGATGAGAATGAAATATTCTTATCTGAGCTCACAAAAGTTGAATGAATTATAAAGCCGAGAAATGCTGAATAAACTGTAGCTTTAGAAGTGTATTTCAAAAAGAAAAGGTCTTGTTGCTTGCTTGGAAATGTTTTGTATGTTTGTAATGTACTTTGGAAAATTTTGTACGTACATGCATGTGTGAATATGTTTTTAACGTCTGACTGCACATGGTCGAGATGGGATCCTTTAAGGTTACATTTTCGCAGGAAAAAGAAGAGAAGAGATTGAGCAAGCATTTGTCTGCTATTTATAATTAATTTAATCATGTAACAGGCTCCCAGGAAAATGGCGGAAAAACTTGACTTGGTCACATGCTGGAAAAATATTTGTGTGTGGGTGGATTGCAATGCCAACTTTTGTGTTTATTGACCAATTAGAAGCTGATGTATGAACCTTTTTTTTGCCCAGATTTGTACAAAATTCAGCATTGATAAGAAAGTAGTAGCAGGTTGCTAAAAACCTTTCAGTGAGATTTCTCCTCTTTTAGCATGTTTGATCATTCACAGTTTTTTTAAGTGCTTGCATCTCATTTTAATTTATAAAAAGAAAAGAAAACCATTTTAAAAAGTTGCTTATTTTCTTTTAATTTCAACATTTGAATGAATAAACAAAAATTCACCAAATTTTGACAATGTTTCTTTATTCAAGCCAGTCTGACATCTGTCACAAACAATGAAAAATATCCTTTTTTAATTAAGTTCATTAAAATTAGATCCCCTTAAAGACTGAATACTGAATAAAAAATGACTGATACATAGCCAGGGTTTTAAAGTTTCAGTTATCACTTTTCGATTTCATGCCTTTCACTTACCTCAGGTATCTGATTTTCTAGCATATGTATATTAATACAGAATTATTTTTTCCAAATATGAAATATAATAACCAAACCCATTGTACATATAATTTACTGAAATTCTCATGAATTCATTAATTCCAAATTCCATTTTTTTTTTCAAATTCAAATGATATATTTATGAGAATTAACATATCAGGTTGAAATGTAAGTTCTGTCCGGTTTTATTGTGTGTATTACAAATGAATATGTTAATATTTATATCAATATTTAATCATCAATATAACTTCTTTTTCTTCCTAGAATTTTGTTCCATCTGTCAACAATTTTACAGATGTCACGTTTCTAAAATTCTTTAGGTTTTGATGAAAAATACAAAACCATCTTATGTTCAACTTCATCTCTTAATGTCAATCTTAGGCCATTCAAATAGTGAAAATGAAAGAAAGAAGGAAAGATAGAATTGTTTAACATCTGTTAAAATGGAAATGAAAATGGAAGTGAAATGGAAAAAGTTGTCAATTGCAAATCTTTTTATTTGTACCCCCTTACTTCTTAAAATAACAGCCAGTATTCATATTTGTAACTGCTATTGCAGTATTTGACAATGCTGTAGCAGAATTTCTACAGGTATCATATTATTATCATAGAACCTGCCATGAGTTTATTCAATCATTAACTGAAGAATTAAGACTGATCAGAATTTAAAATAGGAAAACCATGAAAATTTTCATGGGTTAAAACCAATGAATAATATACTTATAATCTGAGATTAAAAGATATAAATTACTCATAGTATCAATACTAAAGAGGCAATACTTTAATAATTTGTATACATTTTCATCTCAAATATCAGACAGAACTTTTGTTCCAACTTGATATTTTTATACGCTAATGAGAAAATAATGCCACTTATTTTTTTATGAACATTTGTTTTCCCAGACTTTATTTTTATTTATGGACTATCTCTAACCATTCCAAGAACACCACTTCTCTTTTATCATTTTTGTTATTAAATTGTATTCAAAGTTACTCAATGATGTTTTATTCTTCATTTTGGGCATGCAAAGAAACATTCACTCTTTCTTTTTCTCCTTTACTGTCGGCCAAATCATCACCTTCCCTTTTTTGTTAATGCTGTATAGTGGATGATACATCATTTTAAGTATAGTGACGCTGAACAAAAAGCGATGCAAAAATACTGGATTATCAGCAAAAATTTTACTTTTCATCTTTTTTCTTTAGTCAAAAATTATTTTTGCAATAAGTAATCTTTATTATTACAGAAAGTACAAAATGTTAGAGGATAAAGAGATTTATTAGTGTTGCTGCCTTTGGTTCAAATAACAGCCATAATTCAATATGGCATGGAATGAAACAAAGTTTAGATTTTCTCATTCCTAATTTCTTCGCATTCTTCTTGGCTGTAAACTCAAAGCTCTTGGAGATTGTGTAGTTTTTGTTGGGGCAGTTGTTTCTTCAGTTGCCACCATAATGGTTCAATTATATTGAGATCATGACTTTATGCTGGTCAGTCTTCCAAAAATTGAACATCCACAAGAAACCGTTTTTGTTGCATGTGTGGCAAGGAGCACCATCATGTTGAAATATTTCCCCATCTACATAGTCTGGCAGTCTGTAGGAAACTATTATGGTTTTTTTTGTCTAGGTTTCTATCAACTTTTAAGAATTTTCTTTTAACATTGCTTTTGATACAACCACATACCATTACATGTTCCCTACCAAATTTTACCTTCTTTGTAGTTTGTCTTGCACTGTTTCTTTCTACCACTGGTATTCTGACATATTCTCTTGTATTAGAAGGTAACTTTGTTTGGCATTCATCACTAAAAATTTCATTTTACCACTTTCCATCATCCCATGTTAGATGTTCTTTTGACCACTTCAGTATTTTATTCTGATGTTTTTTTGGTGCTATGTTATTCAAGTTATTCATACTGTATGAACTTTAACCCCACTGTTAAAAGTGTATTCATTTCTCATTTGTCTGACTGTTAATTTGGGATTGCCTACCAAAACTCTCACACTCTTTCTTTCAATTCTTGTTTAACTTTTGTGATCTTCCAGTTTTCTTTGCCTTTAAAATACTTCCAATAGTAGCAAACATCTTTTGGATGGTCTGAATACTGTTTATGGAAATTAGCCTAGCTATCTCTCATCAAGTTATCCCCACTTCAAAGCCACAACCTAAATCTTAGCCATGATTTTAGCGTAAAAAAAGCAAGCTAATGTTCAATTACAAGGACTTGCCAGGGCAATTTATACTCATTAAGATGGAACAATTTTTGCTTAGAAATTTGCAAATTATCATAACTTTATTATCTCAGATCTTTAATTGGCCCAATAGTTTTGCATGGCCTTTTGTCAGCTTCAAGCTGGTTAATGCGGTGTATCATCTGTTACATGATACCCACAAAAATGCAACAAATTATTTTCCAATCCAGAATGTCCACAGATACTACTGATAAAAGCATATTTCTAAACAGTCTTAACATCTTAATAAAATAAAAGTGTACAACTGCTTTTTGTTATTGACCCAAAATGTATGCATGCTAGTGTATAAAATAACAAGTGAACCCTGCCCTAGAGATTAAATATCTCACCCAGAAGTAATATGACTATAGATATATTCACTATAACAGCATTAATTTTTACATGCAGTATCATAAGATTAACTTAGAATTACTAAGTCAGGTAAGAAGAACAGATAATATATTGATAATATAATATCTGTCTATATTTCTGAGATGAGGTATTCTGTACACTAATTAAATTTAAATAGTATATTATAATATAATAAAGAGACACATTGATCCTACACAGATACTACACAGTTCTGCAGGTGAGAGCCGGAGAACCAAGGCAGAGTTCTATGCTGTCTGCCTTGTTGCACATGATGCCTCTGAATGAGGTTTCTGTAATTGTTCTTCTGAGAATGGAGGATGATTGCCCTCACACCCAACTTCCATATTAGGTTTTCTCTCAGGGTTTTCCTTCCTTTAAGTAACCACATGTTTGCATGCTAATGAGTTCCACCTACTTAGGCTTGGAAATTTAGAGTTTTTCCTTCTCCTAGACTGGTCAACCAAGGCTAAAGAGCCCAGTCTATCCTACTATTTAGACTATACTTGGAGGGAAACATATCTTTCCCAAGGGTATTTAAATGAAAGTTAAATGTAATGAATTTGACAGGAATTCAAATTTGTCTTTGCTGATTTCTTATTCTGAGACATTATCCATAACACCAGCCACAAATCTCTACTTTGGGTGCACAGATACTATATTGATCTTAGGCAGAATACACAGATATTACACTGATCTTAAGCAGAATGTGTAAACTAACATTAATATAATTTTCTACTTCATGCAAAGTGAGGAATCAAATTTTTATATCCTCATTAAATGACAAAATGATCCCTGAGAATTCTGTTAAAATATTCTATTAATACTAAGGGCATATTCAAAAACATCTAATAATCATAATGACTTCTTGCTTTTTGTTTAGGTTAGAGGGGAATGTCAGCATCTTGATTATGTCATTGTTTTCTCTTCAAGTTATATGTGCTATCCATTTTTGTTGTTGCTGCTGCTGAAAGTCCTCAAAAACAATCCAATAATTGTAAGAACTTAACAAAATATTCCCTGATTTTTATATCATAGTTATATATTAATAAAAAAATTCTACTGGACATAAAAAAGAGGATGCGTTTTATTTTGTTACTAAGTTATAAACAGATCTCCCCCAGAAATATATATTATAATTAAAAAACAATAGATTTAAAAACTAACATGCACAAACACTCTAATAATAGCAAGAATTTAATAATATATACCATCATATTTGAGAGTATAGTTAAATTACTATTAATATATTAACATGTTGACTATCAGTGGTCAATTAGGAAATCAGATCAATTATGAAATGCCAACTTTAGCCAATAAAAACTTTTCAAATGCTTCATTTTTGTGCTATATTTTCAATATTTTTTTTTCATAAAATGTTTGTTTTTAGTTGCGAGTACAATTTTTCATTCTTGCCTTAGATGCCAGGTATCAGTTATTTGCATTAAAAACAATGAAAAAACTTGTGGTTCTAGTTTTGATCGCAGGATGACAAAAACAAGCTAATTTGTGGGATTTGGAAAGTGCCTGAAAAACATACCACTTGAGTGAAATTAGATGGAACTATGTGGGTGCCATCAATGGTTTGATCATTCTGGCCTTATTCAGACTGTTTATCATGCTAGATAATGTACCTTCTCTTAGAAACTGTAACTAAGGTCAGCTCAGTCTAGTTGAAATATAAATTGCAGACAAGCTCTATGGGTGTCGAAAAAACACAAATGTGCCTGAGCAGGCAACTGCAACATAGATTGGCTAGCCTTCCTAGTAGACAGACATAGATATATAGAGAGAGAAAGTTAAAATCTAATAAATGTTCAATGAAAATTTTTTTCAATTATACCAATTATCCAACTTTCAAAATATATTTATATCAATTGAATCATTTTAAAGATGTAGTCTGAAATTTATTGAGGTGATGTCGGTTGAAATTAAATTGATTTGTAGCACAATTAAGATTTTTAGCTTCAAATAATGAACTAAAGGGTCACAAATGGACAGACTCTGCAGAAATCTTCTGAATTGCTTCTGTCCAATTTGGGATAAACTTACATTCACTAATTCAAGAATATAAAAGCTTCTTAATATTAATTTTAAAAGCCAGATGACTTTCCCAAGTGATAAAAAAAAAACACTGCAATGCTATTCATTATCTTAAATTTTAGAAAAAATATATAATCTGACAGTATTATGTATATTGCCAAGAGCGAGGAATCAAATCTTGTTCGTTATTAATCTGACTTCAGCTGCTTTTAGCTAAAGTAATAAACTTGGAAAATTATGATTGCCGTACATTAGTGAGAAACCATGTTTAGATTTTATTTTCTTTATATATATTTTGTTTCTCCTAAGTACATAGTAGAAGCTAAGACACTGTAGCATTAGTTATTTTTTAATATCTTATTACATTTTTCATCAGAATGTAACTACAAAGCACAACAATCTAGTGTTATGGCTACTTTATAAGCTTGCAAAATTTGGTTAGTAAATCTAATTTATTAAATAATTAAAAAAAATGTGCAACATTATTAGCACAGTGACTGCTAACCATGTGAGAAATTGTGGCTAGAATTTTTTATTAAAATGTTAACCAAAAATTATCTTCTGAGATGAAGTATTGTAAATATTTACACTAACCAGATTGAAAACAGAAACTGAGATATCCAGAAAAGGCATGGCATGTGGAAGTAGAACAATCTAACCCAGTGAACTAAATAAAGGGTTCAGTTCAAAATTCCAACAGATATCACATGAAGAATGCTGGAGTGTACAATGACTGAAACAATATGAATATAACAACAAATTATCTTGTTTTTGTGGTCTTACCATCAAGGCTAAAACCACAAGTTTTTCATTGTTTTTAATGCAAATAACTGACACCTGGTGTCTAAGGTAGGAATAAAATATTGTACTAGTAACTAAAAACATACATTTTATATGAGTTACAAAGAAAAAGAAGTTGTGTAGAGCCATGATTGCCTATATCAGAGAAGAAAGAAAACATGTAACAGGTAATTGAGAACAAATTATAACATATTCAATGCTAAGATCTGCCATATCACACACATTATTACAAATCATCCTCATTCCCTTTGTATTCCATTGGTGGAATGTAAATTCCACTTGAGCAGCTACTTCCCATGAAATGCTGCTTTGTGGAACCGACTCCTAAGAGGATGCTTCCCTGATTATTACAATCTTAACCTGTTCAAATCTAGGATCAACTATCTTCCTCATATATTCACATATAGGGAGGCATGGAGGACTAATGAATAATGGCTTGGATTGAGGAATCGGAGAGCCGAGTTCATTTCCAGTCAGATCCATTATATTCACTTACATGCTAATACCCTTGGAAAAAGTATGAATTCTCTTCTTCTCCCCCAGCTATGGGTAAAATAGCAGAACAGCCTAGGTTCTATAAACTTGTGTAGCAACCAGTCTTGGTGAAGGAAAACTCTGAATTTAAAACCAGCTTGAAGAGGGTTGGGCTCCATCAGGCCATCTTGCTCAAGAAACACCACTTCTACAGTGGCTGCAGTACACATGGTGCCCCTACGGCACTACGGGTCATGATATAAAAAAAATATTCACATAAATGGTGCCTCATACTCTGTAACCCTCTACCTCAAGTGGCTCATACTCTGTAACCCTCTACCTCAAGTGGCTCTTGGGTGAACATCATTGTAAAAAAATAAAAAGAATAAAAAATCAGTATATTTTTTTCTCAAAATCTAAAAAAAAACAGATAAATGCTATTCAATATTTAGAAACTGAAGGATGGGTTTAGTGTGCACTCAAAAGGGGTCACATGTCTAAATCAGCTGACTCATGTTTTCATTGGCCATAATGCCCACAATAGGTCCTATATATTTCTGGTTCAGTGGTTCGTCTCTCATTTATATATGAGGTCACATGGTGGGGTTGAAATGATGTTTAAATTTCTCAACCTCTTGGGACATGTGGGTGATAAGAGAAGGAATATGTAACAGCTTCCTTTGTGTCACCTCCTTGATCCATGTACCTTGGTGTATGTATGGGTATTGATATCTTTTTATAGGGTCTCATAGCTTCATGAATAGATAATAATTATATATCTCCAGCAGGTGCCAAAATTCAGTGACTGAGTCCAGGTTAAAAGCCATGATTTCAAATAGTAATTTACTAGGCAGTCAAGCTAGCTCTATCCACTTGGAATTATTGGGACTACATGCACTTATTCTGTACACTCTTAAAATAGTTAGGCGATCATAGCCCTTCACAGATTCCTTTACTTTATTATCTGTGTATTACCATGCATTCTTAAGAAAGAGAACGATTTCCTGTCGCCTTCTCCATTGTTTGGAATTCATAGTTTTCCTTGTGCTAGGGCTAGAGAGAACAGTTTACCTTGCAATTTAACCTATAGATAGTAGTAGAAGTGTTATGCCCGTCCCAAGGGTATTAATATGAAAGTGAATGCAGCAAACTAGCCCAAACTTTGAACTCTGCTTGCCAATTCCAATGAATTATGAAAGTTTAAGATAGATGAACCAACTTTCCTAGCAACAGCCCTAACAATTGATTCAATATACTCTTTCCGCCTCATGTTAATTGAAGATGTTAGTCCAAAAAATTGCAATGAGTTATTCTCCTGGAGGTTAGAATCAGCCATGCTGATAGAAGGCAAAAAATATTCTCTAAGATGATTAAAAGAAAGTAGTTTTGTTTTTGAGGTGTTAAAATTAACAAGCCAATCCTTGATTCATTTAACAACAGATTATAGGTTATTTTAGATTATCTGTAATTTGACCTTATCGAACCATTCAAACTTAGCATTAAAACAGGAGTCAATAGTTGTATCTTATTAATACTGACAACATGCAGTTGTTGATAATGGCTGACGTGGAGGAGGACAATTCTGAATTGAAAACCAACCTGAATAGCATTGGAGTCCATTAATCTTACCCTAGATACATCCATTTTTGTTGTTGGTGTTGCAACTACAGTAAATTTGGTACCTTAATGCAATTAGTTATAGCTAGATCAGTATTTGATAATTAGATTAAATGTCCTTCGGTGTAAGTAGCAGTTATAAGATTATAATTAACTAAAAGACAACAAATTTCAAAAGTTTATTGTTGGCAGAGGTGAGTGTTATTAGGTTACTTATCAGAGGATATTTGTATGTCTGCTGTTTGGTAAAGAGTGTACAAGGTGTGCTCAGAAAGTATCCGACTTTATTTTTTCTTGCCAAAACATGTGGACACCACCCTTCTTGTGCATGCATGGAGATTTTTGCACTGGTAAGCCTCATCAGTTCCCAGCTGTTATGCAAGAGTACAGACATGTAATGCATGGTTGTCGGATTTACATTTTTGCGCAAGATGACCAAATGCACTGAACTGAGATATTGCATCTAGTTTTGGCAAAACACTTAGTGATACTCAAGCTCAAACTATCCATAAGATTCAATAGGCATTTTGCAATGATGCCATGGATAAAAATCAGTTTAAGGAGTGGTAAAACTGCTTCAAATATGACCACACCTCAGTCGAGATCAAGAATTGCTCAGGCAGACCACCCATAAACTGAAATGAAGAGTCCATTGTGTTCAGGGAATATTTATAGAAGACTGTTGTGTAACAATTCAGGAAATTTCTCAGGAGGTGAGAATAAGCACAGGATCAGTGCATTTCATTATAATGAAGGATTTGTGTATGTAGAGAGGATCATCAGAATTTGTCCCCAAGGTTCTGACAAAGCAGCAGTAGCAACTCCACATGAACTGTGAAAACCCTGACCCAGACCATGAAAACTATCACCACTGTTGATGAAACATGGAATTAGGATTATGGCCTGGAAACCAATCCTCCCAATGGAAGCCTCCATCATCACCAATACTCAAAAAAGAACATGTTTGCAGCAATAAGGTAATATTAACCAGTTTCTTTGACTCCCATGGTATTGTGATTTATTTATATGCACCATAAGGCCAAAAAATCAATAACGAATACTACCTGGAAGTTATACATCATGTTCATGATGCTGTGTGTTGAAAGCAGCAAGACATGTAGGTGGCGAAGGATTGGCAACATTACAATAATAATGTGCCCACTCATTTCATCCACATAATTCAAGCTTTCCTGGTCAAGAACAACACCCCACTTCATTGACAAGCTCTATAGAATTCCAGAGAAGGCATTCCAAAAGTTTTACCAGCAGTGGAAGAACTGCTGGGAGAACTGTGTGAACTTCCAAGAGAAATATTTTGAAGGTGATTAAATAAAATTTGTACAAAATTGATTTTTTTTATGCCAAAAAGTTTGATTCTTTTTTAACATGAAAAAGTCAATTTTGTACAAATTTTATTTAATCACTTTCAAAATATTCATCATCCAGATTTATTGTTGCTGTTGTTGGGTTAACTTTCCTTTCACTTCTTGTATATTTTTAATATTTTTTATATATTAAAGCTTTTATAAAGCCGCTGCACACTCTTCTAAAGATTTTCTACACTTTTAAACACTCTTATAAATCCTTTCTACACTCTTAAGCACTTTCCAGATCATAGTTTCTGTTTATCTTGAGTCCTATTTCTTTGAATACTGAATTCTGGTGTCAGATTCAACAGAGTAATTGGTATCTACTTATTAACATTGAATTTATATAAATAACTGGTAATATGAACCAAGAAATAACTACCACAAAATAAGTATTTTTACTTGCTTTACAATAAATTGAAATGAAGAAGAGTACAATTTTGAATATATATGATGTCTTTTACTCAATTATTATTACTTGCAGAAACTTGCTATTTCAGTCTGGAGTATTTTTAAAAACTACTTTTTTGTAATTTGCTCTTTGAAGTGTGGAAATGTTTGATACAAATTATCTCCAAACCAAAAATACTAGAGGGAGATGGCTGTAAGTTTATGACGACAGATATGAATTCATGTTCTGTCTCTTTGACTGCTCCATGTTTTAATAGTTGACTGATTCCCACAAATTTACAAACATTAAATTTTCAAATTTATCTGCATTAGTAGACAAAAATTATGTTGGAAATAAACTGATTATTTCCTAGATTTATCATTGCTGTTGTTGGGTTAACTTTCCTTCCACTTCTTGACTAAAAAGCAGTGCCGTTTGCCAGACAGTGAGGCCCAGTCTGAACAAAGGACAATTTTCAGGTAATGGTAACCTTAGTCATTTTTTTACAAGGAAACATTTGATATTCATTGACCAAACAGCCAGTACTACTTTTGTTTAAAATTTATTATATCTTTCTCTTAAAACAATTTTTCAGGAAAATATGTTGATGATGTTCAGTAACTGTTATCGCTCTTTTGATGGAGGGGCACTTCTCATCTTAAACTTGTCTTTGAAGTAGTGCAAAACATCAACATCTTGATTATGTCATTATTTTCTTTTTGTCTTACATGTGCTATCCATTTTAGTTGATGTTGCTGTTAAAGGTCCTCAAGTGATATGGTTTCTCTTTTTTTGGTACAGTTCTTGATGTTTTCCCCTTATTTGGTACAGTTCTTTAGCACCAGTCTTTATAGTTTAAAAAAAGGATGGTCTTTGCCAAGATGCCATAGGCTTCACTCACTCAAAGTCATTTTTAACCATTGATTTGAAAAAACAGTTGTATGCTGCTGATAATTTAAATATTTCTAAATAGGTTTGGTGCCATGCATGACATCCATATGAAAATTGTGATCTGATAAGGTTATTTAAGAACACAGCTCAAGTTTACAGGTTAATGCTTTAGTTTTGTAGCAAATTTTGATGTGGGGCAAAACTACCTTTTGCACAGTCAATTCTATGTTCAGTTTCCATATTTCCTATGCTAAAGTTTTTATAACTAATCCATACACTGAAGTAATTGAAATGTTTAGTATTTACTAATTCCACATCAGGAATACAAGGTAGGTGCCATCACTACCTTCATTCCAATTCCAGATCATAGTTTCTGTTTTGAAATGATTTATCTTGAGTCCTATTTCTTTCAATACTTGGTAAAAGATGTTGATCTTCTGTTCAAGAGCATTCTATGAATACCTATGCAATCAGCATAGCCCTTCCACCTCATTGTCACTAAATAGGCCTCAGGAGGGAAAGCAGGATCATTGTCTTCTATTAGTAGATTCATTTGAGATGTGGTATAGAATGCTTAAATGATCAGCACCCATCTCTTTAGAAATAGAAAATGCTTTTTCTCTTGCAACATGACTTGCGTGTAAAGAGATATTTCTGTAAAATCCCACTAGCTTTCGTCTTCAGGATCAGAAAAAAAATCATGTAACACATTTCTATGCTTTGTTAGCACATTCTCTTTTTAAAAAATTAAACCTTCATTTGCATACTTCCATCTATATTTCTTTTATTATAAATATCCAGGTAAATACCTGTACGTATGACAAGTAATAATAAGGCCTCCCTCTTATGGACAAAACTGCTTTCATTTTATCCACCATCTACTGTCTTCTTGAATCACATTAATTTTTGTCCTTTTCTCAGTCATTCCTATACTCAGTCTTTTTTTTTCACTTTCACTCCCTGTAACCCCCTGTGAACTAGTGTCATTCCTGCCTTGCTTAGGGTAAAATGATTTAAAAACATACCCAACACTGTTAATCTAAAAGGAAAAATTAATTTTATATTTTGAAAACTGCCAGTTCTGGTGAAAGATTGTAATGTACTCTAGATGAAAATTCATTTCATGGTAAGAAAGTTTTAAAATAAATTAAAAACATTTAGAAAATTAAGAGCTAAGAACTAAAGAAAAAAATCTTCTTTTATCAACATTTAAAAAAAAAACATGCTCAAAATAAAATATAGTATTCAAAAGATAATTATTCAGTTGTATTTTCAAATGCATGATGGGATGCATATTAAAGATGGGGGCAATTTTTTAAGTGGCATAACATTTTTTTTAAGTGACACAACAATTTTTTTAAGTGACGTAACACTGAATTGTGCTTTTTTGTCAAATATATTTATTTATTACTTTTGTATGATTTAATTCATTTAAGTGAAAAATTATATCATGTTGTGTTAAATATTTAAATTATTCTTTCTTTGACTATTGACCTGAAATAAATTGCAGCACAGCATATAACAATCAGATTTTGTATGAAACATCTATGCATAGATGGATAGTACATATGCAAATCACACATTCTAAATGAGCATTTGCAAATACAGGACGACCTGAATTTATTTGTCAATTTTAAAAAAAAATAGTTATTTATTTTGGCAATCCAGGTTACATTTGCATGGCATATAAGGATAAAAAAGTGTTTGCACCTCTTTTTAGTCATTTTGTAAATTTCTTTATGTCTTTTTGTTATCTTGAATCTATTTTGCAGTTTGCCATTTCTGCCTACTAATCATTATTTTCTCAGGTAATTTAAGCAGATCTTAATTAACAGCCTTTGCATTCAACTTCTCTTTGATTTTATTCTCTTACTCTTTTCTTCTCAATTTTGGCTGGAGCATTTTTTCTTTTTTTTTTTCTAGTTTTGTTGGTGGATAGGAAGTTGCTCCTTTTAGTTGTGGAAAATTTGCCTTGCTAATAACTGACAAAATAATTCAACAAATAACATTGAAAAACTTATGAACACAAAATCAATCAAAGAAAAACTTTTGACCATTCAACACGCACTTGCCACTGCCCAACAGCACATCTACAAGCAACATATATACAAAATGTAGGTGCTGAAAATTTCCCAGCATCACTCACTCACGCAAAACTGACCAAATGTCCAAACATCAGATTTATTTTTGTAGTGTTTCCTAATTAAGCCAATAACCTTTCAGCATCGGAAAATGTGAAGAACTTTTACTGAGAATAATAAGGAGAAAATTGAAAGTTCTAGGATGCATGATGAGAAAACAGAGCTTAAAGGATATACAAGAGTATATCAGATATACATATGCAAATAAAAACAAAAGGAAATCTTATCTTTTCAAAAATTTAAATGCAGTGTCAATCATTATCTTCTGTCTTCTCAGTTCTTGTTCTTTTATTCTTCTCTCTTAATAATAATGTCTTTTTCACATATTCTTTCATACTTAGTACCTCTTGCATCTTAATGGCATTATTGTCTTGCTTGTGGTCTAATGATTCAAAAAGAAAAGGCCAGATGTTATTAATATCAATGTTTAATTAAAAACAGGGATAGCTACGCAAATGTATGTACCAGCTAAAAATAATGTTTATGGCAATAAGAAATAATTTCAGATGAAAAAATCCACTTAAACAATTACTATATATATATATATATATATATATATAGTTTTTCAAAAATACGCTTTTAAGTAGGCACCTGAAGGGGTCGTCAGTGATGGTTCATCAGGGAGTTTCGGGTCTTTCAACACCATACTCCCCATCACCAAATTGACCCAATCAGAGGAGATCAATCCCTGATTCTCCCTCTCAATCAAACGCTAACAGTTACTCTGGCCTTTGAAAAGAATTAGGCGAAGATAGACCACATATTCCACACATCTGATTGGATGTTTGTATCAACCAATCCGCTGTGCGAACTATTTTTTAAATGGCTCGCGGTGGGGACTGGTTTCTTTTCTTATTTCAGTGCATATATATATATATATATATATATATGAATAAAAAAATAAAGGAAATCTTATCTTAGCCGACACATTTTGTCCTCTGAAGGACATTATCAAGCATTTTATCTTCTAACAAGTATTTATATAAGAGCAAAAATGTTATTGGTCATACAAATTTTTTTAAATTTAAGAAGGCTCTTAAATATTTATCAGGTTCATCAAAAAGTCAGGTAAGCTATGGAGGACATGAAGTTATGCAATTCAATGTCTAATAAATGAATTTTAATTCTAATTAGTATTTAAATTATTTTAGTTTGGGATTAATTCATATGTTATATATTTTACATTATGCAGTAATCCCTCAACTACCACAAGTGTTATATTTCAGAACCCCCACAATAGGTAAAAATCTGCAAAGCAGAAACAGGATTAGCTAAAGTGATTCATCAGGTTATTGTAATGTATATTTTTTAATATTTTTATATATTAAAGATTTTATAAAACCTCCACACACTCTTCTAAAACTTTTCTACATTCTTAAATATTCTAATAAATCCTTTCTACACTCTTAAATACTTTTTAAACATTTTAAAATCTTTCTTGATGTACCGAACAGTGGATGCATTGATGCCATAATAGTGGCCAACAGCTGCATAGTTTCTCTCTTCCTTCCTTCAGCATATTGACAAGTTCCACCTTCTCTGCTATAGTAAGCATCTTCCTTTGGTGCTTGGATTCACTACCAGAAGGCTTAGAAGGTGCAGAAGGTTTGGCTGACATCATAGGTCTTGAAATAAGCAGTGTGCGGTGACAAAAGCTAGGATGCTGGGAACTGAGGCAGTAGTCACTAAACTAATCAGCACCCAGGATTCTAAACACTATGCTCTCATTGGTTGTGTCTCTTCTATTGACAAATAGTATGGCATGTATGAAATCATCTAGGAAGACTAAGCCAAATTTTGACTGGGTGCAGAAACTTGTGATGTACCAAGGGAACTGCAATATTAATTTACATTGGATATTTTTAAAAAATCTGCAGTGCACTGAGACCTTAAAAGGTGATCTGTGATATAGCGTTTGATTACTGTAGAAGTTCTTGAATTTAACCACTTTCTTTTAATTTTTTTCACATCTTTATAGTCATACATGCATCTTTCATGGAGATATTGGATAAAATCTATGATACAGATTTATATTTTTATAAGATCCAATAGTGGCACTCTCAAGAATTTTCCTTCTAAGTAAGTTACTTTCTTTTTTAATAAGTGTAGCATTCTTTAGATCAAAGTTGTGGTTGAATTTATTTCTATGTATAACTAATGCATTTGATGAATTGTTTTGTATAAGATACCTTTTGTGTTCATCAAATTTCTGAAAAATTCACCAATGTATTGTGAGGAGCAGTTTATCTCACAAGCTTGTGTAAATAGATGGCAGAACAGTGACTGGGAAGGACATTAATGAAATAAACACAGCTTTGAATTACAAAGGATAGAAATGTGGAGAGCCATGATCACACATATCCTGAGGGAATGTGGCACATAAAAAATAAGAATAATCATTAAGTAAATAGCATGAATCAGAATTAATGCTTCTGATGAGATTTGAACTTGTATCTCTTTTCAATGGGATTTTGTCTGGCAATCACCAAATTGCACAAAAAAGAGGATTACCAATCTCTATCTATAAAAGGCAGGATGTATGTGTGTGTGTAATGAATGCACGGCTGCAGGAAGATTCTATTGGCCAGCGTGAGAGCCAACAGCTGACTGACATGAACGTTAACTAGCATGCAAAAAAAATCGATAGCTGCATTCGTCACAAGTGGGAAAAATTTAAATCTGCATGTCACTTTACTTCAATTGGCTCATTTGCTTGCTTAAACTCAATGTTGATTCTAATTCCGCAGAACTGGGTTGGGTGTGAAAAAGTATTTGTTGTTAACATTCTTTTTTCATTCGGTTTTTTAAAGCTGATCATTTTGTGTTCATTTTGTTTAGTTCTTTTTTTGTAACAGATTTAATGTTTAGTATAGAGCTTAGAAAAAATTTGCTGTGTGAGATAGGCAAGAAGTAAGGCATGTAGCAACATCAGTACTGCAAAGGGCACTCCTTTAAAGGCAAGGAAGGGCAAAAATATTTTAAGTCAAGTGATAGCAATTGCTGTATGAGTCAATGCCGGGCCATGCTGCTAGTTATAAAATAAATTAATATATAGAATTAAACAACACTGACTTGATCCAGATGACAAAGAAATACACTAAAAGGCAATAAGTCAAATTCCTTTCTTTTTTTTTATAGGTGAAGTTATATTTAATAAAAATATTACCCAAGATAAGAAAAATTTCCAAATGGGATCACGAAAAAGATCTTCCTTTTTATACCGAGTTTCACTTCTTTTTTCTTTTTATGTGCTGTGTCCATTCAAGACATAGGCGATCATGGCTCTCCACTTCCTCCCCTATCCTTTGTAGCTCTCAATAAGTTCCATCTCTATGCCATCTTTCCCTACCACGTTCTGTCATCCACTTGCTTAAGCCTGCCAGTTATGTTATGCATTGCTTTCCTCTGTTTCTCTTTCCCTCTATTTGACCTGTGAGTATCAGATTCTCCAAGCCCTCCTTTCTCATTTCATGTCCCAGAATCTTCAGCTGCCTCTTCCTGATGTTAAGTATAAGCTTCCTTGTTTGCATCCTCTCTAAAACGCACTTGGTCTGTGTTACCTTTAGCATCTTTCTGTAGAACCACATATCCATCTCCTTGAGTCTCTTCTTCATCTTTGAGGAAATTGTCCAACATTCACTGCCATAAAGCACGACAGATGTCACGTAACAGCTCAGTATTTCTTTCTTTGTTACCAAAGAGATTCTGCCATCTTGCAATATCTGCCCAGCTTTTGGAATGCATCCTTGGCCATTCCAATACGTCTATGGATCTCTGTGTCACATTTGTCATCCTCTGTTGAAACACTTCCCAGATATTCAAACTTCCACAACTGTTTGATTTTAGTGTTCCAGACCTGCAAATCACATTTTAGACTCATCTTTTTACTGATGGCCATGCATTCTATCTTCTTGTAGTATACACTTAGTCCCTTCTTCTTGCTCTCCTTCGCTTCCTTTTGTAGGAGGTTTTGTTTGTTGTTTCCACTTTTCCTTCATTTTTAAAATAAATTTTCAGAGTTCCTTTGAATATCATATCTGCTTAGATTTGATAAATTAATATGTACAGATAAAAAACTAGTTTGTTTTTGCTTCTGTTTTATACTAACCAACATAATTTCAAAAGAATGAGAAACATTTAAAAAATTTTGTTAATGGGAAGATATAAATAAGAATTATTTCTAATTTTAAGGCATTCATATTTTTTTAAGAAAATCTGTTAGTATGAATGTTGACATTGAAGATAAAAGAAATAAACAGATGTTAGTGATGAAAAAGGTGAAGACAAGAGATAATAAGAGTTGATGATTGGGAGGTGACTACTCATGGTCGTATTAATGACAATAGTGGGATATTGTGATCATCTATGGTCAGAATATTTTGAAAAATATTCATGACAGTGTTAGTAATGGTGTCACATGATGATGATGTTAATAGTAAGAATGAAGAAGAAGATGATAATTTCTCTCTGAATTTCTAGGATGAAGAGTTATCATCAGAAAGACAATAAAAGCCACTAGGATGCAAAGGATTACTGAGAGTAAAAGAAACAGGGATGGCAATAAAAGAACAGGTCCAAGGAGACAGAAGATGATGATTGACACTGCATTTAAATTTTTGAATACTGTAGTTGACAAGAAAGCAGGAATCTGGAAGAAAGTTCCACAAGTGAGAAGTGGGGTTTTAACTTATGGTAATAAATAGCAATTTCAAGAGTGAAATTATAAGACCTAACTGATAATCTGGTACTTAAATCTGTGAAATTAAGGTAGCAGAGATGAAAGCTCGTTAGAACAAAATTATGAAAATATTTAGAGACAAGGTACAGGGAAGCTATGTTACAGTCGTTGGAAAATGACAGATGCCAAAATGCCAAATCATGACTGATAACTTTGCAGTGTCTTCTTTGAATTTTGTCAAGAATCGCTAGATAAAAAGCAGAAGTACTAGACAAGATGAGGCTTATAAATGTACAATATAAGATTATGGTGAGAAAAACTGTCTTGCATGACTTAGTGAACTGTCTTTCCTAGCAGTATACTAAACAATTGATTGAATATAATCATTTCACTCTATGTCAGTAGAAATTGTTAGCCAAAGAAGGAGCAATGAGTCAGTCTCCTGTAGATTAGCATCAGCCATGCTGATGGGAAGCAGAAAAGGTTCTCTCAGCAGATTAATAGAGAAAGTCATTTCTTGCTCTAGTTAATAACAGATTGTAGGTCATTTTTGTGATCAGCTGCCAATTTGACCTTATGAAACCGATCAGTACTACTATCAAGACAGGAGTTCTACATTGGGACCTACGTCACACCCTTTTATAGCTGAAATAGTTAAATGTAACTGCCACTTCTACTCCAACAGTTTCTCTTCTTACACTTCCTGTCTGTGAAACTCCCTTGTATTTACTTGCTTCCCTGATGATGAGACCTATCTGCCAATCTAGTATTGTACTTAAATTCATAAAATCAAGATTTCAAAGAGGAAAGCTCATCAGAACAATTACCGTGAAAATCTTTGTAGTAAGGGTAAAATGAAGCTATGTTATAGGAGTGGGAAAAAGACTGAAGCTGAGATGCCAGGTCAGGAATAATAATATTGCTGATGTTTCTTTGTATTTTATCTAGAATCTCTAAATACATAGAAGTACCAAACCTGATGTGGTAGGAATATTCAATGTATGGATGGATGGGAGACTTATAAATGTATAAGGTTGATTCTAGTGAAAAAGTTGTTGCATGACACAGTGAACCAATTTTACTAGGAGCAGACATAACAATTGATTCAATGTAATCTTTCCACTTCATATCAGTGGAAAATGTTAGCCAAAGAAGGGGAAATGAGTCAGTCTCCTAGAGTTTAGCATCATCCATGCTGATGGGAAGCAGAAAATGTTCTTATAAATGTACAATAGCTTATACTAAACAACTGATTGAATATAATCATACCACATTGAATATTAAAGTGGAAAATATCAGATCAACATTTACAAACTGCTCTCCTCATCTTTGTTGTTATTGTAAGGTTTTGGTGGGTGCAAAGGCTGAAATGTGATAATAACAACAAAGATGAGGAGAGCAGTCCAACTATTTTTACTCTTCAGGGGTAGATTATTCTCATTCTGCTGTTCATGCCCAGGGATATCTCATCTTGTTCTTTATTTTAATATTGCTAATTCTGCGGAGTAGTACTAAATATGAACAAGACAAGATATTCCTAGATATGGACAGAGCAATGAGAACAATCTAACCCTGTAGATTAAATAAAGTGTTTAGTTTGAATTTCTCTGAAAGTTATTTGGATTGGCAAACACCTGAAGAAAGCTAGGGAGTACAATGGTTGACATGTTGCGAAATTAACAACAAATATGATGACATTAGCCTGACTATGAAAATGATATTAATGATAATAATGCTTATAGATGTGATGATAGTGATAATGGTGTTATATAGAATGAAGGTGGCACTAGTAGGGGTAGCAGTGGTGGTGTTGCCACATTAATGACAAAAAATATGGTTGGACTTATGATGATGGTATGGTAAAGTTATTAACAAGCTTATGGTTGCAAGAAAGAAATACAACAACAGCAGAAATAGATTTACGTGTTTTATTTCAATAGAAACGTGTGGGTTTGAGACAGCTACCTTGTGGTATAGTTCATAGGCCGGCTGAAGATCTGGGTTGATCTCTCATAGTAGTTCTTGCTGGTTGACGTGGCGCTCCTCCTGCTGACTGCCCAGACTGACCATGACACATCTCTTCTCTGGCCTCCTGTTGACTGCGAGTACTTCCCCGTGTGACCCCTTTTATGGCGTTTTTATGGCTTGACAAGCTCAAAAAATGACGCGAGTATAATTAGAAGCGAAGCATTTTTATTGGTCGAAAAATAGAAACGCTTTAGAATATTATTTTATTTTTCAACCGGAACTCGTGCATTGGTCCTATGCATAAACGACGATAATGGTCATTTTGTGACGGGGCCTTATCCCATTCACATCTGACTCTCGCTCTTGAGTATGTTAGTTTATTTACCTGCAAATCAGCTGAGGTATGTCCTATTTTATTTTATAAGAGTAATATTCTAAGCGTAGCTTAAATGTGACACAAGGATGAAAATATGGGGCACCCAGTGAGAATCAAACTCACTGTCGTAATTTTTCTAGCAAGTCCTGCTTGCTAACCATTACACAACATCAAAGTGCTCTAAAAACCAAACGCATTTCTAGGGTCCTGATGATGATGGTATGAGGGAGTGCATGGAAATTTCCCTTCTTGATCCACTTGTCAAAATCAGATAAAGTAACTAAATATTAGAAGTTTTTAAGAGCAACTTAGTTGGGCTGAGAACCTATCAGAATTATTTTGTAGTAGCAAAAATGAAGGCAGGTAATAGGGATTATTATGATATTTGAAGAAGATGGTAAGGGTGGTTCTGGTGAAGATGAATGGGGTAGTGGTTATGGTGATACTGCTGGTAGTAGTTGTGATGATAATAAAGGAAATGGTTGCAGAGGTGGGAATGATGGCAATAGTTATAGCTG